>JANIJH010555084.1:0-33202 GCA_024520975.1 Erythroxylum areolatum
GCAATTAAGCCCGTAACATTTTCAAATTTCGACCTGAAGTAGGTAGTGCCCAGTTTTGGCTGTTTACTTTGAAATAGTATTTTTGCCATAACTTTTTCATTTCAAATCCGAATCAAGCGCTTCCAGTGGCATTAGAATCGTGAGTTTAAGGGGAACATTTTTATTAATCCCAAATTTTCTATTAAATGTTTCTCTATTGTAGTCGGTTTGTGTTCAGTTTTGGGCCTTCCATATTTGTATGGGTCCGAATGTTGGGCCTCGGAGACGGGGTCCAACAAGCATAGTCCTTATCTAAACATATAAACAACTTAGCCATAAATTATGTTTGAACTAATAAAAAAATTGACCAAATTAAGGACATTTCTATAGAAGGAAATCAAATGATTTTTTTTTTTAAATTGATCCATTAAGATGACCTCCAATCTTGTTTCTCTACTAAAAATAGCTTTGAAATTGATATCTTAAAGGTTGGTGTACCTTTTATCAACCAACCATAACTTTTTGGAGTAAAATAGAATAATAAGAAATGAAATGTATTGCAAAAATAAGTTTTTCCATACTTTAAATACATTTATTTTGACTGACAAACAATCTAGGACACTCTTCAAACATTTTCTTTTAATTTTTAGGTCATGTCTTTATTTACATGTGACGTATATTAGGCAGAAGTTAGCATATAGGTGTGTGCTAGATTATGCTTATTAGAAAATTATGATTTCTAATATATAGTGAGAGAATCTCCTTTCTCATTACCCCTAGCATCCCATCCTTTGCTAGCTCACTCTCGGTTCACATCTGTTTAAACTTTTCTTTTCATTTCTTAGTAACTTACGTTTTATTCTAATTTTTCCTTCTTCCTCTTTTTTTCAAGTAATTTATTATTTTTGGAAAAAATGGTATGGCTTCCCCTAACATAACTTCCTCATTCGGTACTTTGAAACTTGAGGAGTTACCAATGAGCACTTTAATTGAGGATTTTTTTTCCTTGTTGCAAAATAAACTACCTAAAAAAAGATCAAAGTTGTCCTATTCTTTGTAATATTATTAGTTTGTTAATTGGAAGGGCATTAGCAGACCCAGGAGATAGTATTAACTTGATTCAATATGACATGTTTAAGAAAATAGGATTGGGTGAACTTAAACCAGCTAGGATGAGCATTTAATTAGCAAGTAGGTCAATTAAGTATTTTAGGGGCATTATAGATGATGTTTTGGTTAAGGTTAACAAATTTATCTTTCCTAATGCTTTTAGGATTAGGGATATAAAGGTTGATAGAGTGAATTTTTAGAATAAGCTAAAGCAATTTTCATTCCTTTTATCTTAAGATGGCCTTTATTAGCTACTTCTAAAGCTATTATAAATGTGCATATTAGAAAATTAATCCCAAAGGTAGAGATGAGGAAGTATTTATACATTATCTAAAGCTATGAGACATCTCTTTAATGAAAATGGCACTTTATATATAAGAAATAATCACATATGATCCATTAGAGAATTATACAATGAAAAGAGAAGAATAGTACATGGATAGCCCTATTTTAATAAAGCAAGTTGTATATTTATAAGAAAATGAGCTTGCGATTAGGAATTGAGTAAGAAGTTTTTCTTAAAAGCTCATAAGAAAATGAAAATGGCACTTTATTTAGGTATTTTTGCTTTAATTTTGTAGCTTAAGGGATCTTAAAAAATATTTTTAGTATATCTTTGCATAATGTTGGTGTTTATTGCATTTGTTTTAAGTTTAAAGCAAGTATAAAGTCATGTATTTAAGTGCATTTTGATGGCCTTTCATTATTGAACTGTAATTATTTTACTTAGGTTGAGATTTGAATAAGTTTTTATAGATATATAGGGAACATATTTTCAGAAAAAAATTTGTGTTTAGCTTGTGGTATAAAATACCTTTTAATGTCTCCAAAGAGTGACTTAGCAACTGAGGAGCCTCTATGTTTAATTAAAGATTAATGGTTATTATTGCCATTGGACAAGGCTTGATCTTTTAATGTTAGGGGAATACTAGTTATCCTAATTTCTTTCTTTTCCCTTTTTTAATTTTTGTTATTCTTATATTTTATGTACATTAGAAAAAGTACACAAGTCATGTTTAAAGGAGGGGCCATAATTTTTATGCTTACTAATTTTATTATAGTACCTTACTAGTAAACAAATTTGGAAAACATTTAACTTTAAAAGGGCATCAATTGAGATAATTGATTATGAGTTTGGTTGTTTTATGATTTGAATTGTTTAGGAAAATAAGAATTAATGATTAAGTTGGTTTTATTTTACTTCGTTAAATTTGAAAATGAATAGTTGATTTACATAATGATACTTCTTTCATAATTTGGACTTAAAAATTAAGTTAGAAGAGCATTCATTTCTTTTTTTTCATTTTAAGTATCCCATTAAGTACTCTTGTGAAAAAATTCTGAATAAGTGAGCTCAAATAAATTCACTCCTTTGACTTCAAAATAATATTAAATAGTAATTTAGTAGCCATTTCAAATAATGACCTAATTGAGTAACCAAGAGTGTTCATAAAAAGGTATTTACTTTCGTGTCAATAGGTTAGGTGAATTTTCCAAAAAGCTTCTAATAACTCCTAAACTAATTTAAAGTTAGTTTTTTTTATTTCCATCAATAAAGGGTATGATAATGCTTGAAATTTAAAGCATTTTTCTCATGTATGTCCACTTTATGGAATGGGTTGAATTTTATGGATTGATTTAAATTTTGAAAGACTGTGGAGTTGTATTGAATTGATTCATGAATTGACGCAAGTAGCCAAATTTCTAGCAAGTTAATGAACTTTGCAACTAAATGCATACTAGAGTGTCTTGATTGATCCAATTGATTTGGAAACCGCAATTCTTAAATATAACAGAATTTGATAAACGTTGATTAGGTTATATTCTTAGTATGATTTTAAGAGTGTTTTGATTTTGTTTTGATGATGTTTACAAGATTTTGTATTCAATTTGGCTTAAATTTTGTTTCCAAGCCTTGTTTTAACTCCCAAATTAAGAAGGAATATACCTCAATAACTTTGAGTTAAGTTGGAGCAAAATTTTAGTATGGTTTTAAAGGAAATATTTAGACATGTTTCACAACATAGAACCATATCTAGTTCACGTTTGTTTTCAAAGAAATATGAGCCCAATATGGACATATTTTTTGGATTTATTTAGGTGTTCGTTTTTATAAAGTCAAGGATTTTTAGAGAATAAAAGTTAGGGGAGTAACATAAGGCTAACACAATTCTATGATGTACCTATATTATCATTACATTAAAAAAATTTTGGGGTTTATGGATATAAAATTATTAAGGGGAATATTATGATGTGAGGAATCATTCGAGAGTCAAACTAGAGCATCTTTAGACAACAAAAGAGCAACAAGAGAAGTAAAAGAATTTTCATTAGGATTGAAGTTATGAACTTTAAGATTTTAGGATCATGAGAATGAGTTCTTTTATTTTGTATTATTTCTTAGTTATTATTGGTTTTCTTTACCTTAGTATAAATTATATTGGGATAGATCTAGATGGAATGAAGCAATAGAATTTGTTTGGATTGATTTTCTTATTTAATGAAAGACTTAGTTTGTTGAGCCCAACTATCTGGAGTCAAAAAGCGTGAGCGGGTTTCCTTGTAGGGTTATTTCATTGAACTCTCACTTCCTTTCCATCAATCCTTTTGAATTCAACACCAAAGGCTATCAATGTTTTTGTAATGGTAGAACAACATCTTAGGAATCTATTGCTTCAAGAATCGCTTAATTTGGAGGTCGGGTCATGAAGTTAGGGCCAAAAGAATCAACCATGCTCATGTCCTCAATCATGTTGAACCTATCTTAGGACAATCGTATAACTTTCATTAGGGATGTCAGATTTAGTTTATTCTTAGATGGTTTGAAAGAGGACTTCTAGATCTACAACTTTTGTGAATAACTTAAAGTAATATTTTGCTATTAGGAGGGTCAAAACACGGGCCATGTGAACCTACACGGGCAGACCGTGTAACTTTCGGGTCTGGCAGTTTTTTAGCATCAAGAATACACGGCCAGTGTGATTTTACATGGCCTGACCGTGTAACCTTTGGGTTTAACAAAACTTTTCACTCTACAAGACCCCTCCAATGGATCCTAAACCCATCCTAACATCCCTTTTACTCATAATCTTTTCAAATCGAACAATCCTAGTGCGATATCACTCCATATACTCTAATTATTTGGGATGCACGTCCTATGCAACATCACCTACTCAAACAATCATATCTCTCAACTTTGATCTCCAAAAATTTCATACTTTATATTGTTGGAAAGCTAAGAGGATAAGCTACAACTTTCATGAAGACAGCTTTGTCTAATTCATCTTATATTAATACAGATTTTCTCCTGAAGTCAGAATACACATTTTACCCTCATGAAAAACTTGAAAATTTTCCCAACTGCACTTCCTCTATTGCAATATCCTTCATAGCAATTTCCACTACCAATTGGAATTTATCAAACTCTCAACCTCAATTCATTTGACTCTTCATATTCAACTACATCTCATCATTCATAATTCCTATCTTTCTTTTCCATAACATCTCACTTATGTATATATATATAGCAACAATTCATGTTCAAAGTTCATCAACTCAAGTGGAAAACTTCTTCAAATATATCTAAATCCAACTCAACTCATATCATCTATACACAATTCGTATTTCATTAACATCATAAGATAAGTGTTTATAAAGCTTTAATGGCATCTCATGCTACAATACATCATCGATATCAAAATCAAAAATACAAAAGATGCAAAACCCAATAATTTTTGAAGTGTGTCTAAAGTCTTGCTTTCACAAAATCTAACTTCAAAATACAAAATATGCATAATCGAAATAATGCCTTGACTCTTGATTTCTCGATCTCATTCTTTTCACCTGAAGATGGGATGGAAATAGGGTGAGCTTGAAAGCTTGTGGGTAAAAAGTTTATAACTAATAGCAAGCAAAACCATTCAAAAAGTTCATTGCCATAAAAAATCCTTATTGAATCATAAAACACATGTTTCTCAAAATTCTCGTCATGAAATCAAATTCACAAACAACACAATTTATACATCCTTCAACTTGTTCACAAATCATAAACACATAAGCACATCAAAATGGTTTGGGTAGATCCAAAAATAGAACGTACTACACATTTCCACATAGCGGTCTTATGTAGCCGTGAACTTAGGGGAGTCCATGAAGGAGCTCCATGCCACTAGCGAGCAGGCGGGAGAAGTCTTTTTGTCAAAGTGCACTTGACTTAACTTAGGAAACCCCCACAAACTCACATAACATGTAATTCATGACTTGAAAACAGATTGCCCAAATGGCACATTTCGTAAACATGACTTTTCTTAAACATCTTGCCACAAAGGTGCATTTCAGGAACACAACTTTTCATAAACATGAAATATTTCATATGCACTTCACCATCATCTCACAATTCATCAACCAAATTCATACAGAAAATTTTCAAATCATTCAAAAGCAGTAAATGCAACAATTATAAAGCAATTTGAAATCATTTTATTCTCTTAACTTAAAGAAAAACATAATGGCTCATTATTCAATTATAAACATGAAACCCACCTTATTTCGCTTGAGAATCCAATCTCAATTGTTCCCTTCTTCTTGCTCTTGGATAAGGTTTCTCTTGATTTCCTAAATCAAACCAATTTCCCATTCAATTACAATTCAATAAAAAACCCTAAAACTTCAAAATTACAACAAATGAAATCAGCACAAATCAAGCTCGACCTTAACCTACCCATAGTCCATCTAGGTTAGTTAGAAAACCCAAAACCTAGCCTAGAAATCCTAAAAATCAAATGGGTTCCTTAAATCATCTTCTTCCAATCCAACACCCATTCTCTACACAAACACTTTCTCTTTCTAACTCTTTCTCTAACAAAGCAAGAATAAGAAGATAAACTTACCTTTCCAAGATGATTTCTCTTATTTTTCCTCTTCTTTCTTCTTCCTTCCAAGCATTCCCACAATTTTCTCCTTCTTCTCTCTATTTCACGCTTTCTCTCCCTCTCTATGGCTTTTCACGATTCTCTCTTCTCCTCTTCTTCTAATTCAAGACAACTATTATCCTTGTTCTTTCAATTATACCCCTCACTTAGTTGGCCTTTTCCATTTTGCCCTTCTTTTGTCTTTTATGTCTCTAACCCTTTAATCCACTTAACACCACATTAATTCTAACTAAGTTTCAATCTTTCCATCAAATATTCAATCTCTAATCATGCCTACTAAATTAATGACTAAATTCTAAAAATAAATAGTTAAACAAGCAAACAAACATAAATAAATAATTAAACAATTAATAAGAAATTTAGAAAAAAAATCAAGATCCAATATAGTTGTTTTGTGAATTATACATAATTACTTCTTACTTTTGAATTGATTTTTTTTTTTTGCTTCTTAATTCAATTTCGAATTTCATACATCAGAATTGAGAAATCATATGTATGAAAAGGTCCTATTATCAATAATAAAATTTTCATATAATCTTAGATCTAGGACCGTATAAATTTTATAAGTTAGAGCCAAATCTAATAAAGAAATTAATAGATCAAGGTAATGCATTTTTAGAGGTTTTGATTAGAAATAGATTTTCATCAATCAACTTAAAGATAGGATCTATATTTCTTAAGAAGAATATGTTTATAATTTGGAACTTATATCAGTCTAAAAACCAGTCTTAATAATTGAATCAAGCTAACGCTAAGCATATAAGGTTCTAGAGGGATTCTACAATTAGATCTGGTTTATTGATTGATATCTTCATTATTATTTATTTTTTTAAAAAAATAGTAATTTTAATTTATTTTATCACATATTTTAAATCAATTATTAATTTTTTAAATTAGCTATTAGATAGTTACTAGTACTACTCATAATCCTCATAGGGATAATACTCTTGTTCACTGGATTATACTATAAGAACAATATATGCACTTACTTAGTTGATCTTTAATAAGGTTTGGATTATACAAATCAATTTAGTGTCTAATATACTAAAAAAATATTTAAAATCCATCCTTATAAGAATTCCATGGTAATAAAACTCTCAATAACTAATTTTGTAGTTAAAAGAATAATAGTAGATAAAGGTACTACTATATATGTTTTATTATATGATGCCTTTAAAGAATATGCATCTCTTCGAACAAACTTAAACTTGTAATAGAACTCTTGCATGGTTTTGAAGGATTTCATATCAACACAAAATGAAAATATCCATACTGATAACATAAGGAGCATGTTAGAAGCAAGTAAATAGTATAAATAGATTTTATGCAATCAAAAAGTTCTCTACTAATAATGTTATAATCAATAAGGCTTTTTTTAATACAACACGAGCCATAATTTTTCCCTTTAAGCTATAAATGAAGTTTTCAGCCTTTAACAGAGAAGGTGAGTATTAGGAATCAAAGAATGGAAAAATAATACTATACCACTAACCTAAAAGAGAATAGTGTTGCCTCCATAATGAATGTAGAAGATTTATATATTAGTGACCTAATAAAAGAGACAAAAGGGAATTTAGGTGGAGGATATTCCAAAATTGGGCTTGGGATATGGAAATTTTTTATGTGATACTTCCTAAATTCAACTCTTTCACCTAGCTAAATCCTAACCCATCCTAAATCCTTGGGAATATAGATAAGCTCAAGCATTTTAGGCCTTTTGAAAGGAAAATCATCAAAACACTACAATTTCATTTCCAAAGACCTCATAATTTTCTTAACTTCTTCTTATATTTCATCTATTACTTTAATCATCAGTAACAACTTTAATTATATCCTTTCCTTTATTTTAACCCACTTATCTAATTAGTTTCATTAAAACTTCCTTATTTATAAGGCATTTACCTTTTAGGATTTTTAGTAACACCACCCTAAATGAATACATCCCTTTGGATAGTATGTCAAAAGCTCAAGTAATACTCAATTAGAACATAACTACGTATTACTGTCAGTATACTTACACTAAGATAAGTGTCAAGTGAACTTGTAATCCTTGCCATTCCAAAATAAAAAACTCTAGCTTCCACTTATTGGTTTAAAAGAACATCACTCAACTTCATGTCTTTATATATAATATGAGTTATGCAATTATGGTGAAGGAAAAAGAATCATTTTTTCTACACCTCTTGTAATCTTCTTTATTTCTTTCCCACTTAAAATCCATGCCCTTCATCTTCCATGAAGCATTTCCTTAAGACTTCCATACTTTATGAATTCATGAACAAGAAATCTCCTTTTGCAAATTTTTCAATAACCTAATTGTGTTACAAGATTTTTATGATTTATTTTCTTAGAGTTTCCATTCCAACCATAAACTTTCGATCTCTTTGATAACTTAATTATGTAAGCTTCTTAATAACAACACTATACATTTCCTTTAATGTGGCTTTAAAAACTTCTCTAGAGCACCATATGCAGTAAGACTTACAATAGAGAAGATTTATGGGTTTAAGGATTTTTAATTGATTAAAAATTGTTAATATAATATATTTAACAGTTTTAATAATTAAAAATATTATTAAATTAAGAAAAACAAGTCTATGTTAGCATTCAGTGGGTCCATATTGTCTAAATGGCATGCCACATCGAACGAGTTAATAGACAAGTAATAAAAATTTAATAGATACCCAATAGAGTTAGATTTTAGGGTGCAAAAAGTACCATTTTATAATATTAAGGAGCAAAGTGATACTAAAGGCAGCTATAGAGGTTAACACAGACCTTTTATAAAAATTTAAGAGGTGAATTGACCTTTGGTATGTAAAGAAATTTAAATTTAAATCTAAGCATATACTTATTTGATGAGTTTTAATAAGTTAAAAGGAGTTATAAGGATCAAAATGGTTGAGAAGAGATATTCTACAGTCTTAGTTATTTAAGTTAAACATGCCAATTCAAAGATGGATTTATTCTTTTCATTAATGTAATCTTAGAATAGTTCAAAGCAGTTTATAAAGATAGTACATATAAAATAACATCATAAATTAAGAAAAACACATATCGACATAGATGTTTCAATCTCATATGGCTAAAATGAACATCTTTAAGTAATTTACTACAAAATTTTCATACTTCCCTTTTAAACTAACTACTGATGTTAATTAAAGTTCATATCTCAAGTTAATTCAACTTCTCATTACATGTCATTTTTATATTTGATTGGTTTAACCCCAAAGAATATATAACAATTTAATCGATTTTGGATAAATTAAAAAGAAAACTTTCATGACAAGCACATCTAATAGCAATCCAGTTCCCACATTTAAATTCTTACCATTGTTAGTGTATAAACAAAAAATTCAAAAGGGAGTAACTAACACATAAGCCAAAATCATTAATAATAGACTCATAACAAAACCATGTATACCCTTTCCCTATCCTCATATTCAACTCTTCAACAACTAAAACCATGGTTTCATACTATTTTTCTCCTCCACTCCTTTTACTAGCTTTCTAGTCTTTTGATATGTGTTCATTCTATATTTCCCTCTTCACCTTGTCCTTCTATCATATTACCTTTTCTCCTATATGCCAACAATCGTGATTGCCTACTTACACTAATCTTACACTTTCCTTTCCTCAATTACTCAATTTAATCCTTCTCTAATAGTGTTTTTACTTTTGCTCTAACCCTCCCCTCTTTTCCTTAGTTGTCTATCTAGAGCTTGTTATTTTTTAGGGAATTTCTATCTTTTAACCTCCCATTTATCACTCATATGCTTGTGTGTTACTAATTTTGGTAACTAACTTTTGAAAATACATGCACTTGCCTGCTCTAGGTTTTAGTTATGGTATTGGAAAACACTCCATCTAAAATTTTAGAACCTATAATACACAATGACATTCCCACCCCCGCTATAAAGTCAGGCTCACCGTCCTATAATCTAGTGCACTCAAAGCCCCACTTAATCCTCTCTAGTCCCTCTAACCTCACCTCAAACTTGAATAACCTAAACCTTGGTATAAGCTGTCAGTCCTTAAAGCCTAGCTTAATATGGAAGCATATATTTGGAGATAGTACAAACTCTTAGATAGAATTTGTCCCTAAATAAGAGGGCAATATAACCATAATATATCCTAATATTGATACTTTGAATAATGGTGTAAAAGCTCAACTTTTCTTTTCACGTGTCTATAAAATTTCATTTCGTGTGAATGATGTTTTTAGGCTAATCTAAACTTTATTTTTGCTAAAAGGTGAATTAGGAACCCAACTCTGAATGACAAGTATTAAATTCAAATGATATTTGAAAAATATTGGAGTTGATTGGTATAGAAATGGGCCAAAAATAAATTTAAATGGATGGATTTATGATAGATCAAGATCGACCTTGTTGTAAATTATTATGGAGTAAATAGCATTTTTGGGCTCAAACATAAGGACACCAGAATCAGTCATAGTTACAGACATTTAAAGTAAACCGATCCAACTTATATGTTGATATATTTAGGTGTAACTTGTTATTAAGTAGACATGAAATTTCTACCAAAATTTGGCAGATTTTTCTTAAGCCATTTAATTATTTTGGACAAGAAATAATCCATGTACATATGAATGAGCCTTAAGTGGTAGCTGTTATGTACATGAAGAAGTCCTTATTATTTTGGAACATGAATGTATGAAAACCTTATGTTGTCATATTTATGAAGGAGTAGAAGTGAGGGACATAAAATTCATTACATGAGACCAATTCATGGTGTGGACATGTGTCATTTTAGTGAGACAGAATTAAAACAATTTGTTATATTTAGGGTGCAAGATTTGTTGTAGATGAGCTAAGGAGTTAAAGGATTAATTAAACAAAGATGGTAAGAGATTATATAATGGAAAGCTGTTAGAAATTTACCTTGCATTGTGTAGGACAACCCTCTTCAATGTGTAGTTTGAACAAGAATGATGGAGGAGCTGCTCCACCTTCATTCCACCGAAGCTTCACTTATCCCTTGGACCAGAATTGATGATATTAAATTTTAGCTACTCCCTTCACGCATAGATCTCCAAGTTGTTGCCTTTAGAAAATAATTTTTGCATGTTGTTTAAGCCTCCAACCGTGGACAACACCTCCATCAATGTTAACTACATGCAAGGAAAAGATGGGCATCACATTACCATTTTATTTTAGGTATGTTAAACCACTCTTGTCCATCCTCTTTAGCTAGTCACGTGAATGCTTAAGTTGGAAAGATGAATTATCTTATAAATTGTGTGAATGTTTAAGCATGATTGAAAGAAAGTGATAAGTTTTCCTAACTATGTTTAGTGAAATTCTGTATTAGGATTCTCAATATCCTTGAATAGTCCTAGTGTTTTGGCCGTAACTTAGTCTACAGAACTCTAAATGATATTGAAAATTGAGATTGATTATGGTAACCTGATATTGTCCCTATGTTGAAGCAACCTGTGATTTTTTGTACATCTTTCATAATTTAGAAGTTGAAATGTCATGATTTTTTTATGATATGAAAACTATAGACATAGGGGAACAAATGTCTAGAAGGCTTTAAACCTACTTTGAACGTTTGATATGTGAAAATTAAATAACAAATGGAGGCATGGTTAAATAAAGAGAAAAATAGCAAGAAAATGGAGAGGAATGTAAGTTATTCAATGTGTATTAATTGGCAGCATGTAGATGCTATATATATGGCTTAATGGCTATTCAATGGCAGCATGTATGTTGTACATAGTTCAATGGTTCAATGTAAGGAAAACAGTAGGTATATACTATGTAAGTTATTTAAATGGAAAGAAGACATCATGTATAAATCATAGAAGTTGTTCAATGGTTGAGTGAAAAGAAAATAGAATTTTAATCGTAAAAAATGCTAAGATTTTGAGTAATCCCTTTGTCATAAAATTTGTAAAATAAGGTGGTAAGTTATGGATGTACTTGGAAGGTTTTAGGAACCCCTTCAGGGTCTTCCTCATAGCTGAGTAAGACGATAAAGTTTTCTTATCACAATAGATTTGGGACTAATAAAGGAAAAGTATCGAACACGTGAGGGTGGTTTATGATAAACAAAAAAAAGTGAGTGTGTATTTAAATTGATTTGTTAAAATGGTTTTTACCTTACTATAAAAAGTATGTTTATGAATAATTCCATTGGTGCTACTACTTAATTTAAAAGTTAATCTTCATGAGGTTTACATATGCTTTTATTTAGCATTGAATTGAGTTTTGGATGCATTTGGAAACTAATCAGAAGGACACATGCTTTGAATTGGCATTGAATTGAAATTTCATATGCTTTAAATTGTCATGGAAATGGATTTTGAATATGATTTTTAATTGGTATTGAAATGAGGTGCACTCATGTATTAATTGTGATTTAGCCTATGGTACGCTATTAGATCTTTATATATATATATATATATATATATATATATATATATGATTATATGGGTTAGAGTACATCCTGACATGTATGGACGTGTTTGGGGGGCATCCATCACTAATATGGGTGGTGTTGTGTCTATCAGTATGTCATGTGAGTCGCCCTCTGAACATGTGGAATATATACTGTGCTAGCACTTTTACGGGTAAGCGATGCAAAACTAGCTCCGTAACCACTAATTTATATGTAGTGCTAGCATTATTATGGGTAAGCAATTTAGGACTGGCTTCATAACAATCAGTACATAGTGGTTAACCAGGCATGGGTAAGTGATGCAAAACCAACTCCATGGCCTTACACCTAAGGGTACCATATAGCAAAGAAAATTAGTGATAGGCTATGCTTTAAAAAAGAAAGTTCATGAAAGTATTGATTACCATCGTTGTGTACTTTATAAGAAAAGTGGAACTTGATCCCAAAATATTTTATATGTTTTGTTTTACATATTCATTAATCTTATGAAAAGAAAAGAATGTGCTTCGTAAGAACATTGGTTATTACTTGAAAAGTAAAGAAATTGTTTTCTTTTATGAAGGTTAATATTTGTATAAATGATTTTATTTTAAACTAATAATACTAACTGAGCTTATTTAGCTCACCCTTTATTTTTGTTTTTAAATAAAACCTCCCAAATGCACACTTAGGGGGTTTAGTAGTAGGGACTCCACCTTGCGAGTAGTCAACGTTGTCAAGTGTTGTTATGTAGGCATTTTTATTTTGCCTTGTACATATTTTTTAGAACTATTGCATATCTTTGATCATGTTTTGGAAAGTACATTTGTATAAAGAATGGATGGGTATAAAGGTTTTTAAATGGAATGCATGACGTTGTTTTACCTTTTCAAATTTTATTGATGTAACTATTTGAGACTGCATGTGACTGGATTTAAAGCTCACAATTTGTGAGTTGAGAAATTAATGTGATGATATAGGTGTTTTGAGCTTTTATAAGGACTTTGAAAATTTTAAGATGTCAAAATACAGTCGTTGTGCTATCAAAACTTTTAATAAATTGAGAAACAAAACTCCACTATTTATATTTCATATTATGAATTAAAGCTTTTCCATAACAAAGCAATAGGCTTAGTTTCAGAGGCACTTTCCAGCCAACTCAAATTTCGACTGGAGAGCCACTGTGGAGTTGCGAGCAAGTAACTTAGTGATTACAGGATAAGGGCCTATCAAATGGACCTATAATATAAAAGAAACGGTAGTTGGTTTCTTCACTATAAGACATCCTGCTTCCCTGATGGAGAATTTACAGGCCAACAAGTTATGGAAGAGTAGGGGACTAGAGGAGGTGTTATTGTTAGAATACATTAACTTTCTCTTTATATTCTCTTCAGAATTTGAAGCAAAGAAGCTGATACAGGAAGGGTCGTGACACTTTGCAAATATGCCAATTTTTGTCCAAATTTGGAGACCTAGAATAAATTTGGAGAAAGTTAGGTATGAGATAACCTACATAATGTCACACTTGAAAAATGGTCAACAAAGGGGCTAGTATGTTAGCTAGTTTCATTATTAGAACTTTATATTTAGATGAAACATTACAGGGAGAATAAGCTATATAAGGGTTTGCATTAGTATGGATTTCCATAATTAGTTTCTAGAGGAGATCCATCTTATCATATAAAGATGCCATAATGGTTTCATACTAATCGAAACCAGCAATGAAGGAGCAAGGAAAAATAAAAAGAGTAGGAAGGAGAGTGTTTAAAGGTGGACTTTAAGGAATTAATAGGGCTAGATTCTCATATGCTAAGAAATCAACCCTATACTAAGGGCATAAATATTACATATTGGAAGTTAGATAGGAGAGATTCAATGTAGTTCAAAACTCAAATTAAAAATCTTTTAGAAAGGAACAAGAAACTGACCAGTCTAAGCTCCATTGAAATCTCTAAAGAGAATAAAGGAAGCTTATATTTGGAAACAATCTCAAAATACCAAGTAAGGAGAGAATTGAAGAGGTAAATAAGGAAGCCATTTTAATGAATCAAGAGAGAATAGTAAATAAGTTAGGAATTAATCAATATAATGAAGTTGACTAAGAATTTCTTTGAAAAGAAAGGGATAAAGAATTCAAGAATGTTAGTAAGAGGAAATTGGGTAAAAAGAAAAGATCAACATGATCTATCTCCTTAAACCAATAATTATATCCCTCTTATCATATAATATTAACGGTATAAATTACCCTAAGAAGTAGTAAGTCTTTAAAGATCTTATCAAGGACTATAGACCATCTTTGGAAGGATTACTTGAGACTAAGTAAGGATTCTTTATGTAAAGTTAAGTATTATGACAATCAATAAACAATTGTAACTAACCATTTTTACCACCATTATGGGAGAAAAATCTTGGAATATGATTAAAGAAAATTGCAAGTAAAAACTATAGATATGACTGGCCAATTGATACATTTTGAAGTTTGGTTTATGGAGAAGATTACTAAGATACTTATTATCTTAGTGTATGGATCTAATATGGCTTTTAAGAGAAAAACATCTATGTAGTAAAATGTTAACTATTAGACCTAGGATTGAGGAACCTTATATCTATATAGAGGATTTCAATAATAGCCTATATAGATTTAAGGTTGAGGGCGATGTCAACAAAAAGAACAATTTAGATTATTTTAGACTATGTATGAATGGAACTAAAATGAGTGATCTCAAGCTAGAAGGAAACTTTTCTCTTGGAGTAATAGACAAAGCTCTAAATGGTTTATAAACAAAAGGTTAGTTAAGTCATTGTCAAGTGGATAATGAGGTTCTTAAAAAGCAAAGCCAATTTTGGGAACCCATTGGTCTCAGTTCATTTCCTCATCTTAGTCAATGGTACGTTTAAGGAATGTAGGAAGAAAAGCCCTTTTAGGTTTAACAATTTTTAGCTAGAATAGATGGGTTAAAAAAGTAATTTAGGTAGGTATGAAGACTAAATTGAGGGTGATAAGACCTTTATTTATGTATAAAAATTAAGAAGATAAAGCATGAACTTACGGAGTTGAATCCTTATAGAGTTGCCGACATTGAACATATAGTTGAGGAGACAAAACCTAGACTCAAAGTTATCTAGTTTGTAGTCAATATGAAGCCTAAAGACAATAAGTTAATAGGGGAAAACAAGATAGCTATAAAGGAGAATGTCACCACCTTAAAGAACCATAATTCCCTGATCATTAAAGAGCAAGAGTGAATTGTATTAAATTCTCTTAATTTCTATAAAGGAATATCGAGGTCTTTAATAAACACTAGTTCATCCTTACAAAGATCAAATCTTTTGTTAGTAATCTATTACAGCCCAATATTTTGGAAACTTTAGATAGTCCAATAACTAAACTAAATATCGAGAAAGTGGTGTACAATTAAGGGCATATAAGCCCCTTAGTTCATATGGCTTAAATAGTTTTTTTAATGAAAATCTTGGCGAAAGATTAATATTATGGTGACTAATATTGCCCTAGATTTCTTTGAAAATGGTAAGTTACTCAGAAATCAATATGACTTTTCTCTACTTGATTCCCAAAGTAAATAACCATGAATCTATAGTGATTTTAGCCAATCTGATGTTGTCATTTCCTATATAAATCATATTGAAGCCCCTAACAATTAAATTGAGGAAAGTACTCAATCTAGTAATTATTGAATCATAAAGAGCTTTCTCTAAGGAAAGAAATATTAGGACTATCTCATATGATTGCATAAGAATTATTCAAAGGTTACACCAGGAATAGAACCCTTTGAAATTATGCTATGAAAATTAATTTTGATAAGAAATATGACACCATCAATTGGTAGTTTTTCGATAACTATTGGAGGCTTTTGATTTTCCACTAAAATTTAGACACTATTTGGAACTATATATCAAAACTCCATCCTTTAGCTTACTAGTAAATGGTTAAACTACTTTTATGTTTAAGAAAGCAAAAGGATTGAGATAGGGATATAATATTTATATCTAATTAACTTGTTCAAAGCCTCCATATATAGAATGAACAAATATGGTGATAAGGTAGGGGTTAATCCTAAGCTTCAACTATTCAGTCCAAGGATTGTTGATGACTTGCTTTTTTTTCTCAAAAGCTAATACTTAGTCAAATCTATTATTGATTCCTTACATTTATTCGAGGAATTGTTTGGCAATAAAAGACCCCTACTGCTCTTAAATAATGCCCTATATATGGATAAAAGGCTCTCCAATATCACTGGTTTACAAATGAAAATCCCCCTTCAAGTATCTACGTCTTCCTATTTTGAATAGAAAATTATAACTCAAGGAATGCTTACCTTTGTTGAAGAAGTCAACAAAAGACTTGGCTCTTAGTGTAATAAAGACCTCACGTAAGCTGGTAGTTACACTTAATCAATTTCTTAGCTCCCTTCATGTTTACTAGGCATCAAACATATTTTTTGCTAAAGGTTTTATTAAACCTTTGGAAAAGCTAATGAAAGATTTTCCTTGGAAGGTCAAGGAAAATAAGGTGAAAATGGTTGATGTTTGTAAGCCAAAAGGAAGGAGGATTAGGAATTACACCCATAAAGAAACTATATAGGTTATTGCTGGATAAAAATGCCTTATAGGTTGGATAAACATTTATTTCCTAAAGCATAAAAACGTATAGGAGGTCACTTACAGACCCTCTTTCTCCTGGGGAATGTCATAACTACTGAGTTGAGTTCAAATTTGACCAATTATTTTAATTTTCATATTGGGAATAAAAGCATAACATCTTTGTCTTTTATAATTGATGCAGTATAAGACTTATTTATCGAACTACTTTATTCCTTTAATTGAGGAATCTCCTTTCTTTAAGTAAAATGGTTTGAGGAGATGATATTAGATAACCAATAGTAAAATATCATAATGAGATCAGACATGTATTACTAAGCTATAACCCTGATGAAGAAAGAGAGGAATATTATTTGTGGGTTAAGAATTTGAATGCAGTGTTTGATAACAAATCTAATAAGAAAATCATTAGGCTAAAGGGTATAATTGAGAGATAGGTTAAGATGACATGGGATCCTAATCTAGCCCCTAAAGTATCCCTCCTCTTATGGATTTCAATTCAAATATACTAACAACCATAGATAGACATAATTTCCTAAACATATTAGAGGGGTTCAGGCTATGTAAGCAAAATCTAGAGGCATTGAAACACATGTTCTTTGAGTTTAGGTTCTCAACTAGTATTTGGAATTGCAACAAGGGTCTTTACTTCCTCAACAATGCTAGTTTTCATTTTACGGACCATATAAAATGGCTATAGGTAAGTAAAGGTAAAGTTAGGGCAACTGGATATTGTATACAAGTTTTTTTTAGCTCTTACATATACACAATATGGAAACAAGTGGATACTCATCAGTCCCTAGTCCTAGGGTGATGTATTCAATAGATCAGATTATAACTAATATGACCTATTAACCTAGAATTATAGCCTCATGGAAAGTCTAATATTCATTAGCTTAAGACAACCAAGAGTGGAAATAAAATTTAAACTAGATATATGAGTTTTATCTCGTAGGTATAGAGACTAGATATCCTTGAAGAGGTGTTGATCCTATATTACTTAAGAATAATAAAGGTAAAGCCTTAAACAATTTAGCAATTACAAGATCTACATAACTAATCCTATTAGTAGTTTAACATGATCTAGACATGCATGAATATTCTTTCAACATATCAATCAAATTCAAGCTTTAGTAAAGGAAGATTCAATTTAAGAAAAGAAAGCTTACTTTGTGGAGTTAGAAGTTCATTCATGTTGTATCATATGATGAGCTTATATTTCTTTCTACCATACTATCTAATCTAGAATAGTGCTGATTCTAGTCCCATCTTAGTGACTCTCCTAAAATATAAGGAAAAGGTTAAAAAGAACTCAATTTCATAACATGTAAAGAAAGAATAATAGAGTACAGAGAGAAATGCTTATGGAGGAACAAACATTGGTTAACCAATATTTAAATATACAACCAAATTCGCTATTAGGTTAGAATAATGGTGTAGCTTCATGTGTGGCTCAAGTGCCTGCTTTACCTGACTATTATATCCTAAAATAGTAACATGTCAGTAGTACACTAGATCATAAGTTAACTATATCTAGAATTGTCATTTTCCTTCTTATATGTTATGAGCATTTTAAAGATTGAAATATGTTATACGGTCTAAAACTTTCGTGTTATAGGCTAATTTTATAGCTAGGTTTTATGCCCCTCCTTTCATTTTAAATTCATTTTTTACATTTTGAAAAAATCATTGAGAACAAAACAAATGAATGAAGAAACAATAGCGTGGAAAAGAAAATATAATTTATTAGGTTATCTCCCAAGTAGTGCATTTTTTTTTATTATTATTAGCTTGACTTGATGCCTCTAGAATCATACCATCCTTCGTGGTTTAGCTCCTTCAATCCTAACTTCTCAATGTTACCTATTTGGAAAACTTTATAATAGGTTTTAAGGTGAAGACCATTTACTTTAAACACCTTGGTTATATTTAAGATTTGAATTTCAACTGTATCGTGGGAAAAAATACTAGTCACAATAAAAAGTCCAATCCATAAAGAACACAATTATCTGGAAATAACTTGAACCTTAAATGGAACAAGACAACGTTTTTCCATACATTATTTATTAAAATCATCTTATTACGAAATGCTTTGGTTTTTTTCTTGATAACTGATTAAAATTTCTTAAAATATTCAAGTTCTTATAACTGTAACTTTCTTTTAATACCAACTTCATTCATGTCCATATTACACTATTTGGTAACGTAATATGTCTTATGTTAGACCTCCACTAAAAAGTGGCATGGCTTATTAAACACTATCTATACAAGGACTTGCCAATAGGTGTCTTGTAAGTAGTTCTTTATGCCCAGAATGTATCATCTAGTCTTAAGTTCTAATCCTTCCTATTAGGCTACTCAATCTTCTCCAATATCAACTTGACTTCTTTAATAGACACCTCCACTAGGCCATTTTTTTGTGGATGATAAGATGTGGAAAATTTATCCTCAACATGGTATTTCCTAAGCACTACCTCCATTAACCTATTACAAAAATGGGTGCACTTGTTATTGAATATGGCCTTTTTTAATACTAAACATATTAAGAATGTTAGATTTGATAAAATTTGCTATAACTTGAAAATTGTCAATTTTTCGGTGGATTTAGCTTTCGCCTATTTGGATATATAATCTACAACCAAAAGGATAAAAATTTTACGAAAAGAAGATGGGGAAGGCTTTATAAAGTATGTGTCCTATAAATCTTAACAATAAAATAGGTATTTATGGTATTTGATCACTCTAGAAAAAGATCTCCTGTTCTTTGGCACTTATCACATGAATTACAAAATGAATAAGCATACTTTAACAACATTGACCAATAAAACCACATTATAACACCTTTTGGACTATCCTTTTTTTGTCTAAAACATTCTCTATATGCATAACTATGATAAAAGGATAGAATAAATGTAATAGCCGGTTTTTCAAAATGAGGGATTAGAACACTAGACTAATGTATAGAAGTTATATGATTGAAAATTCATGAATTGCATTTCATCCACATGCATAATGATAGCATACACACAAGAATTACTTAGTACACATTGCAAAGAATGAATATGCACTCAATTGATTTATTCCGGGGTATGAAAGTTTTAAAATGATCACGATGTAAATTGTGTATTATTTATGCCTTGCATTTTGGTTTGATTGATTACAAGTAGTAAATTTGGAATTAATTGGTACAATTGGAAAATTAATGAATTTAAATGTACATTTGGTCTAGAAAAAATGCCAAGTGGTAAGAGAAGTGGACACATGGAAAACTAAGATGATTAAGCCTATAATTGAGTGACATTTGGCATAGATAAATGAGTGACATTTGGCATAGCTAATTAATTGACAAATGGAATTGATCATGGAGTGACAAATAGAATAATAACTAGGTGATGTTTGGCAACAAATATGTCAGACAAATGGAGAATATGGGTTAGGACATATGTTATGGTAATATGGAGACACCTAGCATCTAAAGTGTTAAGTTCCTATAGGAGTAAAATTAGTTTTGTTCATTTCTTCTTCTCACATCATTGAAACACTCTTACCTATACATCCCTATATCTTGCCTATGTTTGTGTCCAATTGCTACACTAATAATCCATGTTTTCACCCTCACAAAGTTAATTAAAGAATCAGAACATAGTTGTTCTTGCTATAACCTTTGATCCAAGCTGAAATCCATTCAATTCCAACCTTGAATTCATGATGGTTTTTTCATGCATGGAGAGTTGAATTAGCTTGATCTTTGAGCTAAAATTTGAGCTAGACAAGTAAGTAAAAAAAAATTCTTTATGACATGTTATAATAAAGAGTTTATAATGATAAAATTATATTATATTGATGATGAGGTTATGCTAGAATGTGATAAAGAATTGGATTATTAGTAGTTATGAGCTGCCAAATGAATGATTTTGAGTTAGAATTGGAGATCAGATTGGTGAGGAATTGACATATAATTACGGTATACTTAAGGAATAATTTAGGAACTATTATGAAGGTGTTTTGAAACTGGAATTAAGGTGTTTGAATTTGGACAATCTCAGGAAATTATGGCACTCATCCCAAAACCATGGCATTCATCCCACGATCGTGGACAGATGCATTAGCTTCTATCACGATTGTGGTAAGGTACCTTATGATTGTGGGGAAGGTTTTGACATGGTAAATTCTATTTTGTGCAATTATTGAACCACATAAGGATAAGACACTTTACATTGGAATATTTGAACTTGATTGAGGCTTAAAAATGAATCTAGTTTGATGTTAGATTAAATTGTTAAGGGTTTGATAAGTTTAGGTTGTTAATTGATGTTGAAACTTAAGGAATGGATTATTTTGATATCAATGTATATCAATTTGGAAAGTATGAGTTGCTAATGGTATAAAGATGTTCTTACGAAAGCAAATGTGATTCAAAGGATATGAACAATATTAACTAAGTATAAATGAATGAGAATTGGGAAATTATGTGAATATAAAGCATTAGAAAACAAAAACGGAATGGTGAATGAATGAGTGATGAATTTGGAGTAATCAAACTTAAGGAATAACCTAATTGAAAACAAGTTATGTACATGCTACAATATTTGAATAATCATGACTTGTGATTAAGGGTACATACCCAGGGAAAAGTCAATTGAGCATGCATTGAACATAACATATACACATATGTATGATTGAGTACTTCTTTTATTAAAAAAGTTAGTAATGTGTATATATGTGTGTATGCATGGTTTAGAAGCACAATTTGACTGACAGCTTCTAGACAATGACAACTCGTTAAGGCAATAGCTATATAGAGCATACTGTGAGTTAACCTAGATGTTTACTGACTATATTTAAATTATTCTTAATTGACTATTAGATATTGAACTGTTACTGATATGATTGTGTTAATTTCAGACATTGATGGTCCGAGGAGTTTGATATTCGACACTATATTGGAAATGTTTGCAAATTGACTATGAATATGGAAATTATGTTCTCAATTATAAGTTGAATGCTAGACTTAGATCCAATGAATGTGCTATATGACTGTGCACATTGAATGAGAGTTATTGATAGCATAATATATGATTTGATGCAATTTCATTACATTGATATGTATGATAAAAAAAAGGAGTTGTGACTGAAGTGACCAATGTGAAAAAGTGCTTAAAGCTCATAAATGTGCACTCAGAGCCATAAGCTCAACGATTAATGAGCCCGGTATCCACAACAGGTACGGGATAGTATCTGAAATGAGCTTGGTATCTACAATAGATATGGGACAGTTAAATAGGCGCTTAGTTATAACAAAATAAAAACAAAAGTGGAGTCTTATGTGAATGCATATATTCATATATATATCTTTACATGTATCATGTGAAACATTGCAAAGAATGACGAAATTGAGTTGATATAATGTTATGTTATATTTTTGTACATATGAATGAATGTCAAAAAAGTACTAAATTGTGTTGATATAGTGATCTGCAATACTTGTATATATATTGATGATATAAATCATTAAGGTGAAAGATTGGATTGTTCTAAAAAGATTCTATGACATGTTTGTATTATAATGTGCTTATTGAGATATGATGTATAGTGCGATTTGGTATACAAAACTATATGAGAATTTATTCAAGCTAATGTGATATACTTGTGATGTTGTTTTTTTGACTCGAGTGAGCACATCGATGATGTTCACTCACTAAGTTCACAAAACTCATCAAAATTGCAACATTATTTTTCAGGTACTTAGGAGACCTAGCTTTTAAGGCAGTCTAGTATTGTCAATTTTGGAATCAAGAATGGATTAAAGGTTTGGTCAGCTATTGTCTGAGGAGTTTAGATAGATTGTTTCATTTCATTTTAGATATTTTGTAATGAATAGTAAACTTTCAGATGTTTTTGTAAAGTACATATATGGATTATGAGATATAATGACAATGTAAATGATGTTTGTGAAATGAAATTAGAAATGTTGAACTTATGATCACTTATGCTCTATATGATGCCATAATAGTGAATATGATTGCTCTAACATGCCATTCTCATAGGGTATATTCGTGAATGTCCTTTGGATATTCAGGTAGATACTCTATGATAGTGGTATGTTACAATATTGCTATCAGAGTATGGTTTGACATCCTTAGGGACATATAAAAGCATTTAGACATGATATATAGTGAGAGATTTGCATAGGGATCACAACTATTGTTTGTTATAAGGCATCCACTTTAGGAGATCGAGTCACAGAGTCAGCTGACCTTGAGTCCATAGGAGCCAATAGAGAGTCTCCAGTACCACAGTCTGAACAAATGCCTTTCAGAATTCTTGAGAGGAGAGAGACGAGGTATGATAAGCTTAGAAAGTAGGGGGTTGTAGACTTCTATGGAAGTACAAATCCTGTGGAGGCAGAAAGATGGTTGAAAAGAATAGATAAGTATTTAATTTGACAGACTGCGAGTCCAATGAAAGGTTCGACTATGCAGTCTCACTATTGCAAGGTCCAGCTTATCAGTGGCGGAAGACTGTTTCTGGTAGTTTCACCCGACCTTGTAGACTAAAGTGGGAAGATTTTCTTAAAGTTTTCAAGGAGGACTATATGCCCAAGATTTACCTAGATATGAAGATGAAGGAGTTTTTGGATCCAAAACAGGGGAATCTTACTGTATTTGAGTATGAGTTGAGGATTAATGAATTAATGAGGTATGCTACTGTATTGATTTCGATTGAGGAAGACAAGTGTAGGCAGTTTAAAGACGAACTAAATATGGAGATCAGAACAACACTGACCATTACCAATTTAAGTAGCTTTACTAAGCTAAGAGCTACCTCAATCTGAATTGAACAGTTACTAAAAGATGGGCAAGGAGAGTACTGGCAAGAGTTCAGAATGAAGAGGCAGGGTGAGTCCCAAGTTGATTCTAGCAAGAGATTTAGTCAAAGCTAGAATAGATCATTTTGATCACATACTAGATCGAGACAGTCAAGATTTAGATCGAGAGGTAGTTTTGCTCAAGCTGGTAGTGGCATAGGTTAAGTATCTAGTGGGCAAACACAACAAATGCCCATTTGTGAGCATTGTGGAAAGAAACATAGTGGAGAATGTTGGAGGTTAACGCAAGCCTATTTACATTGTGGCTCCCACAACCTTTAAAGCACAGTCTAAAGTGAGAGGGGGATTAGTGACTAAGACTATGTCCAGCAAAGTGGAGTAGGGTCGAGAAGTAAAGGTAAAGGCAAAACTAGTTTAGCAGGTCCTAGTGCTAGGATTGAGGTACGAAGTAACCGGCCGCAATCTCAAGTCAGGATCTTTACCATCACTAGACAGGAGGCACAGAAGTCCCCATATGTTATTATAAGTATGTTAAATGTCTTTCAATTTGAGGCATTTGCATTATTAGATCCGGGATCCATACATTCATTCATTGCACCACATCTGGCATCTAAACGGTATTAGCTTAGAAGTGAGTACTCTAGTAGGAAGCACTACAGTGAGTAAGGAAGTCTATAAAGGGTGTATCATTTGGATTGATCAAGCAGAGTTGAAGCCCGCCTTTATAGTATTGCAGTTGAAAGAGAGAGATCTCATATTAGGTATGAACTAGCTTACTACACATAGGGCAGTAATGAATTGTTACACTAAGGAAGTGACTATTGAATCCACCAATCTACCAAGGGTGATATTTCGAGGTATTACTCAAGTAATGCTGGCTAGGTTAATTTCATTAATGAATAATCTCAGACTGATTTGAGGTGGATGTGAGGCTTATTTAGCCTATGTAACTAATACCCAAACTGAGAAGACTATATGGATATTCCTGTTATAAGGGATTTCCCATATGTGTTCCCTACTGAATTATCGGGTTTACCCCCAGAAAGGGAGACGAAGTTTATGATTGATTTATTTCTAGGTACTGCTCCTATATCAATTCCTCCATATAGGATGGCACTTATGGAACTTAAGGAACTTAAGACTCAATTACAAGAGTTATTGGATAAGGGTTTCATCAAACCCAGTGGGTCACCCTGGGGAGCTCTAGTGTTGTTTGTGAAGAACAAGGATGGGACTTTGAGATTATGTAATGACTATAGATAGTTAAATTGGGAGATAGCAAAGAATAAGTATCATTTACCAAGGATTGATGACTTTCTTTATCAGTTATAAGGAGCTCAGATGTTTACTAAGCTGGGTTTGAGATCAGGGTATTATCAGTTGAAGATAGCAGAAGCTGATGTACCAAAGAGTGCATTCAAGACTAGATATGGGCATTTTGAGTTTTTGGTGATGCGTTTTGGGTTAACAAATGCTCCGATAACTTTTATGACATTGATGAATAAAGTATTCCAGCCTTACTTAGATCAATTTGTGATTTTGTTCATAAATGATATTTTGGCATATTCGAAGAGTAGAGAGGAACACTCTGAGTATTTGAAGTTAGAATAAGAGAGAAGTGATTGTATGCCAAGTTCAGTAAGTATGAATTTTGGTTGCATTAAGTAGTATTTTTGGATCAGAAAGTATTTGGACAGGGCATAATTGTAGACCCAAGGAAAGTTGAGGCAGTAATGAAGTGGGAAACCCCTAGGAATGTAAATGAGATTAGAAATTTTCTTAGGTTAGCAGGATATTATAGGAGGTTTGTTAAGGGATTTTCATTGATCTCAACCCCTTTGACAAAGCTTTTAAGGAAGAATATACCCTTCTGATGGACTAATGAATGTTAGAGGAGTTTTGAGGAACTAAAACACCGATTGACTATAGCATCAGTGTTAGTTATATCATCAAGATCTGGAGGATATTTTGTGTATAGTGATGCTTTACACTCGGGGTTATGATGTGTTTTGATGTAGTATAGTAGAGTGATTACATATGCATTGAGACAGTTGAGGTATCATGAATTTAATTATCCAGTTTATGATTTAGAACTTGCTGCAGTAGTGTTTGCATTGAAGATTTGGAGACATTATCTATGTGATGAGACATTTTAGATATTTATAGACCATAGAAGTTTGAAATATTTTTTGAGTCAGAAGGAGTTGAATATGAGACAAAGACAGTGGATTGAATTACTTAAAGATTATGGTTGTACAATTGAGTATAACCCTAGTAAAGCTAATGTTGTGGTTGATGCATTAAATAGGAAATCCAATAGCAGTGTGGCATATATACAGACATTGAGGTTACCAAACCTAGTATAGTTGAGAGCATAAAATGTTGAATTGAATTTAGAGCAAATTGAAGCATTATTAGCTACATTGAAGCTTTGGCCAATATTGTATGAAAGGATTAAAAAAACTTAGAGTAAAGATCCAGAATTAGTGAAGCTTATTGAAAAGTTGAAGCAGGATTTGAGTTCTGAGTTAAAGTTGAGAAATGATACATTGTGGTTGAAGCAAAGATTATGTGTACCTGATGTTGATGATCTTAGAAAAGAGATTTTGGAGGAAGCTCACATAGTAGCTTATGTTATACATCTTGGTACTAACAAGATGTATAGTACTCTAAAACAATATTTCTAGTGGCCAAGGATGAAGAAGCAAGTGGCAGAGGATGTTGCTAAGCGTTTGACTTATCAGCAGATTATGGCTGAGCATTAGGCTCCGGTTGGGAAGTTACAGTCATTGCTGATTCCGAAGTGGAAATGGGAAGGGATTACTATAGATTGCATTATAGATTTGCCTAAGACTCTAAGGAAACATGATGCTATATGGATCATTGCTGACAGATTGATGAAATTGACCCATTTCTTACTTATGAGGGAAAATAATACACTGGATCAGTTGGCCCGGAGGTATGTAAAAGAAATAGTGAGGTTTCATGGAGTTCCATTATCTATTATATCATATCGGGACCCATATTTACTTCAAGATATTGGCGTAGTTTACAGTTAGTCATAGGTGCAAAGTTGAATTTCAATACAATATTTCACCCTCAGATAAACGAACAGAGTGAGTGAACTATTAGGATTGTTGAGGATATGTTTAGAGCTTATGTTTTGGAGTTCCAAAGAGAATGGGATCAATATATAGCTCTTATTGAATTTTCTTACAATAATCACTACCACAGTAGTATTGCTATGGCTCCATATGAGGCATTGTATGGTAGGAAGTACTGAATGCATTTGTATTGGGATGAAGAGAGACTAAGGATTGTTGAAGGACCAGAAATGTTTTAAGACACTGTTGATAAGGTGAAATTGATCCGTAGTACAATTAAAGCAACCTAAGACAGACAGAAAAGTTATGTAGATTAGCTATGGAGAGATATGGAGTACCAAGTGGGAGATAAAGTGAGGAATGCTGAGGTTTGGTAAAAAAGGGTAAATTAAGCACTAGATATATTGGTCCATATGAAATTACTAAAAGAGTTGGACCATTGGCATACAGCTTAGCATTACCAACACAGGAGGTATCAATTACCCGCACCAGACAAACGCCCAAATCACCATTTGACTTTTTCAGAAAAATTGTATCTCCATGTCTCTAGTTCATTTTGAAATAAGAACCATCTCATTCAAAGCCCTACATATCAAGATATGCTTAAAAAGCCAAAGTATGTTCATAATCCAGTCATGCTCTCTCCACCGATCGCTCGCTTTCTTTCCATCAATATTTTTTAAATCAACACCAAAGGCTAGAAATTTTTGTGGAGAGATAGAAAAATGTGTTAGGAATCTATTGGTTTAAAAATCACTTCATTTGGAGGTCGGATGATGAAGTTATGGCCAAAAGAATCAAACTTGCATTTATCCTCAATCATGTTGGACCTATTTCGGGACAATTAGCATAACTTTCGATAGAAGTGTCTGATTAAGGTCATCTTAAAATGGATTTGAAAAGGACTTCTAGATATACAACTTTTGTGAAGACTCAAAAAAGAGATTTTGTCATTTGGAGGGCAAAATATACATCCGTGTGAACCCACACGAGCAGCCCGTGTTTCTTACAGGTCTGATGGTGTTTTTGCATCAGGAACACACGATTAGTGTCAATTTTACACGGCTTGATCATGTATCCTTCGGGTTTTTGCTCAATTTCCCTCTTTAAGACCTCTCTAATGGATCCTACACCCATTTTAATATCACTTTCACTCATAATCTTCCCAAATTCAACAATCCTAGTGTGATATCACTTCATTTACCAAAATCCTTCTGCATATACATCCTATGTAACATCACCAACTTATAATGATCATATCTCTTGATTTAGATATCCAAAAATTTCATGCTTTACATAATTGGAAAGCGAGAAAGATAAGCTACAACTTTCATGAAGACAACTTTGGCTAATTCTACCTAGATCAATACAGTTTTTCCTTTAAGTTCAAAACATAATTTCTACACTTATAAAAACTTGCCAAATGCAATATCTCTTCGTATCAATTCAACTACTAAGTACTTTTCGTTAAACTCTTAAATCTCACCTCAAATGATTCATTCCATACAACCTTTCCACATCTCTAGCATGCTATTTTAAAACTAATAACAATTTGCAATCTCAACAAAAAAGAATATGCATATACACATTCCACTTCCACCACCATCATACTCAACCTATAAAATAACACAATCTTACACAAAAGGAAATCCTCAATTTCTCATTCTCATTGTTAAGCAAAGTAAATATTTGAATAAGCTTTATTTAAATATCAACATACACATCACTAACTTAATACAAATACAAATGGATGCTTAATGTTTGGCATGCTTAATAAGCTATCCAATAGTGTTCGAACTAGCTTAGTGCAAAAGCTAACTATCTCGGAGTTTGTCCAATTGCCTTGCAAGGATCGCTAACCTTCTCATTCTACTCCTGAGGAGGGAAAAATGATGGGTTGAGCTCTACAGTTCAGTGGCTAATATATTTATAATCATTGGCAATGAGCCACACAATCAAACATATATGTGAATATTCATATATGCATGCACGTCTTATCTTAATCTAATAATGTTTAACGTTCACAATTCCAATTCACATAAAACATATTGTATGTAATTTATCATCAAAGCATAACACACAAATTGAATCATAACTTAACATATCAAAATGAAAATGCACAAACAGATAGCTCGAGGGTTTCGTGGAACAAAATGGAGAAACCAAAGTTTACACCATGAGCAAAATGAGTCCACTTTTTTGATCTCGTATGCCACAAATGGGCAGCCGGGAGAAGGCTTTATATCAACATGCACGTGACTACGAAACGGTTCCTCTCTTGCCCAAACAGAATCAACTCTCATGCTCAATTCAATCAATCATAAATTCATATTCTCATGCTTTTCTTCTTTCCATTTAATCAAAATGCCATGACACAATTCCAAGACATATCATGATCGTACTCACAATTTAATTTTATCAAAATGTCATACATCATAATGCATTTTTCACATCAAAACAATTCAAAATAAGCCATATTAGCCCATAATACACATACAAGGCATTTTGCTCATATTACACAACAACTATAAATAAATTACCCACCTTATTTCGCTTGAAAATCCAATCTCAATTGTACCCTTCCTCTTGCTCTTGAATAAGGTTTTCTTGATTTCCTAACATAACCAAAATTCTCATTCAATCCACATTCAAATGGAATTCTCCCTAAAATTTCCATAATCACAAAAATGCAATCAACACAAATCAAGTTCAAACCTAACCTACCCATAGTCCATCCAGGTTAGAAAAGCCAAAACCTAGTTTAGAAACCATAAAATCAAATGGGTTCTCTTAAATCATCTTATTCCAACACAAACCCTTCATTCTCTACTTAAAACCCCTCTCTCTCTCTAATTCCTTCTCTATCAAAGCAAGAAGAAAGATAAACTTACCTTGACAAATCTTCCTCCCTCTTCTTTTTCCCTCATTTCTTCTCTCTTCTTCCAAGTTTTCTCCTTCTTTTCTCTATTTCACGTTGCTTTCTTCTTCTTCTTTCTTATTCTTAGGACGACATTTTATTAGTCTTTCCCACTTTTACCCTTCATTTATCTTATCCTTTCCATTATGCCCTCTTTTGTATTTAAAACTAACATCTTATACTTCTAATTCCTTAACTAAATCCTTCCAAACCTTAGAAGAAATTTGATAACACTACCTTTTCTAAAAATGTTCCTCATTGCCCAAAATTTCTAATGACACTAAAATCATTCAATTTGGTTCGAAAATCTGAAAGTTATATCCCAAACATTTTTGAACTATTCTTATACCGAAACAATATTCTGTGCTCAAATTCCATCCAAAAATTGAAATTTCTAGGGACTGAATTAGAACTCAATTTTATTAGATAATTGTATCTCTATCTCTTTAGTTTAATCTAAGTTAAGAATCACCTCATTTGGATAACTAGAGAAAAAGTTATAGCCAAAACAACGAAACATACTCAGTGAACATACTTCAACTATATTTTCCAACTTATAACTTCCAACATTTCACATATAACCCATCTTGTACCTAAACTATCTTTTCTACTTCATTTCAAATTCAAGAATTCTCCTTTTTTCTTTACACATGACTAATCACAAAAAATTTCTCATTTAATAGTTCTAACTTCCAAGAAAAGTTCGGGTTTAATAGAACCGAATAAAATTGATTAGGTTGGATTAATGAGAGTTAAGCGACTCGATAGACCACATGATTAATCAAATCAGTAATTTGTACAAAGAGAGATCCCATGTGAGGACCCAATTGTTCATGAGAACACTTAAGAATTAATTAGGTTCTGGGCTGACTGTTAATTGAGAGATTACATTTTCAGTTACTCGACTTAATTAGGGATTATCAATTAGGGCTTAGTGATTATAACTTGAGAGAAAGTAATCTACCCCTTGATAGTCTAGGGCTGACACCATATTAACATATAAGTACTAGATTAGCATTGATGATATGATAAATCCCCATCTTTCTTAATCGGTTAATTCTTCTTGGTTGATTTTCAATTATCAAATTGGTGGTCAATTTCCTTGCCTAATATAGAATTTTTATTTGTATCATTCCATATTCTCGTATTTACTTTTCTGTTTAGTTTTTCTTTTCATTTTAATTATCCTTTATGCTTTAGACAACTTAGAATTCTATTAATTCACCAACTCCTTGAGGGATCGACACCTCTTATACTACACTCGTGACTCGTGCATTTGTAGTATTTTGAGGATTTTAAATAGATTAAAACTTGCTTAACAAGTTTTTGACACCATTGCCGAGGAGTTATATGATTAGTTTAATTCCTTTAGTCTAAGGAGTTATTACCCTTTCTTGTGATTTTGGTACCCAATCACACACACACACACACACACACACACACACATATATATAAGAGAAGGAAGTTTTGGGCTTAAAGTAGATACATATCAAGATGTCACAAAGTAAGAATGAGATATCTAAAGAGCTAGGCACCAAGAAGAGAAAGAAGGAACGATAATAGAAGATATATATTATAGGAAGCAAAGGATCCTTGCGAATTTCAATGAAGCACAATTTGGTTAGGAAAGTTATCATTCTTATTGGAACATATTCAATCTTAGGTGGCAAAATTACCCAGATTTCTGTTAGTCTAACATCGTAATGACTCATTTGGGACATCAAGACCTAATAGGATTTCAGCCAGATGAGTCCAGTTCATAGGATTCTAAATTGGACAACATCATGGATAAGCTCATAAACATAGAAGAGACCTAGAAGACAATGGACGAGAAGTTTGAGCAAGAAATGGAAGATTATGCCTCTTCTATTCACAACCTAAAGGTTCGAATGGGCTAGCTTTCTAGGGAATTTTGTAAGCAAAGTGTGGAAAATTGTCTACGTAACATGAAAGTAAATTTAAAAGAGCAACGTAAGACTAACACATTTAGGAGTGGGAAAGAGTTTGGAGGACTAACAGATAGACCAATTGAAACCCACTATGTAAAAGACCAAAAGAAGCAGAAAAAGGATGAAGAAAAGAAAAAGGACCCTCCCAATGTTCCCCCCCCACCTTACCCATTGGGCATACCATTTGTGAAAATGTATGTATTCAAATCTTTAAAAGAAAAGAAAAAGAAGAACAGAGGATGTAGGACATAGAGGTTGAAGAAGACATGGAAGTCTTTGTTCATGAAGTGCAAAAAGAATAGAAGAAGGGGGTGACTAAGGAAAGATACGAACAAGTCACCCTCTTACAAAACAAACTGTTGGATTCAATGGAAGATTCAGGGAGTTTATTTATTCCCTATTTTGTTGACAGATTGTCGCCCAAAAGGACATTACTAAGCTTATTAGGTTTCCTTAATTTGATAGATTATGTCCTTTTCATTAGCTTACAATTTGTAGCTTACTCACATGCTACAAAATTGATGTTAAATGAGAAGGATGGAAGTAAGCTAGTCATAATTGATCCACATTAAGCTTCCAAAGATGCAAGTTCAAGCTAATGACCTTAAATTAGCACATTTAGTAGTTAGATTTAAATTATTGCATAATTAGAATTGTTTTAAATTCCAAAAATAAGTTCTTAATGATTTGGAATGGTTTAGATTGCTAACTCTCTTACTTTTTTAAAGCAATTATAAGATAGGGCAACAATCTCAAGTGTCAAGCGCATTTGGTCTCAGACATTGCCATCATCACCACTTCAATCATTATGATGAGTTCTTATGCTCTAACCCTTGTCTTATTATTTTATTTTTTATGCTTTTCTTATCATGTTGTTTTATTCCCACCTTATGTGTTGACTTTTCTTACGTGTTCGTCTCACATTAAGGACAATGTGTTGTTCAAGTGTGGGAAGGTGTGTACATTGTTATATTTATATTAATTGTGAATGGGTTGTCTACTTGTATGTTTCTATTTTGAATGTGAAATTTACATTTTATATGATAGTTTGTTTAGGGTACATGATGTGAATTGTGTTAATATGTCAACTGCTAGGACTTAACGGGATAGATTTAGCTTTGAACATAGTCTTTTAGGTTACGAAAGTTTATTAGCTTACAAAATTAATGACCTAGGTTACTTTAGTTAAATATGCAGTTTAATTAGGATACAATGTTAGTTTATTGTTGGACCCCAAACTTTCGGTAGAAATTAGAAATATTAAATAGAATTAAATGAGTATGTTTGTATAGGTATTGTGTTATAGATGTTATTGTACTTAAAGGAGATTGATGAGAAATGAAGTGATTGGTTTTGAT
>JANIJH010555094.1:0-14883 GCA_024520975.1 Erythroxylum areolatum
CATAAAGCCAGAGAAATTGAGACCGACAAACGAAGATGATACAATTTAGATCATAAAGGTATCATCGTAGTTTGCCATACTCCATTTTCCCATTCATGTTAGTGGGGTATTAGGTATGTGTGATTGTATTAGATCTGTGTCACACATGACACATGCATTTCATATTTTTCGGTACCGAAAGCCTTGCGAAATAGAATGATGGACTTTCGTTATCTTTGGATCAAATGTTTCATTTTTTAAAACTTAGTCGACTATACAGTTGCGTGGCTTAACCGGATTTTTTAAATTGTTTTTAAACTATAGTCTACTGTAATTAATACTAGTCCAAAGGGGAGATTGTTAGACATTTTTGCCCTTAGGGGCAATTTTGTCAATGTCTCTTAAAATTGTACTAACATTAATTGCAATTTTGGTTTTTAAATAAATTACCGGTTCAGTTGCGCCATTTGATCCGGATAAAGATAATAAAGTGACCCAATAAATGATCTAGATTAATAGATCAAAGTTCGAGTGAAAAATAGGTCCCGATCAGTGTGGACCGGATCTATATCGGCCTTGTGATGGGGAAGCCCGATATGGAAGCTATATATAGATTAGGTCTCTTGCAGTTGCTCAAGAGAACGTTCATAAGCATAAGGCTCCTGACCCGTTAAAGAAGCTCGGAACTTTGAGGAAACTATAGAAAGGTCTAACTCGTGAGTCGGTGAGCGCTTTCCACTACAGACCTTGGGAGATTCGGAGATGTTTGGAGCTCAAAATCAGCATCGGAATCCGAGATGGAACCGAATCTAGGTATTCCGCATTACCTTCGTTTTTGATCCTTTCATGTGATCCTAGGATACGTAATAAGGTCTCCTCTACGTACTAACATGAGTTCGAGTTCGAGTACTCCAACCGGATCAAGTTTGAGTAAATGAATTTTTATTACAATGATCAAAATAACAAAAGCAACAAGGTAAACCATTTTACAACATATGGGAACCAGAACTCCTTCCAACCAATCTCAAACTTATTGGAACATACTTCACGGTAAAGTAACTGAAGAACAGAACCAAGAAAAGGAAAAGTAGATCTACGAGGCAAACCTTCTGCTCGTCAGTTGGAAGAAGATACATACAGGAACGTCAGAAAACCTGACGATGAATCACTGGTGGCAGGAAAAGATACCAGTACACTTGTGGTTCAACAGACATGCCGTGGTTGATGTACCCTTCGCGCACGCCGGTGCGGTTTGTGTAGGATTTCCACTGAATGCTGATTTCACTACTCTTCCTTTGCCACCTGGTGCGTGTCCCGCCAGGACACGACCGTCGTGAGAATTAATCAGGAACTCCAAGTCCAGCCCCTCGGTGATCATCAAGCACTCGTCGAGACGGCCATTGCACTGGTAAGTGACGTTGCTCTTGGAGAGAAAAGATGCTTCAGAACAAATACCTGTGCTGATGAGTAGTGTAATAAACAGGAAAAATGGAAGAGAAGCCATGTTTTTGATGATATGATACTTCTGTTGCAGCTTTGTCCTGTCCTTTACTACTCTTTTTATATAGTAGAGGGAACAATAACCTAACGCACTTCAATGGGACCTTATAATTGAATCATCAAGATTAAGCCATGAATTGAAAAAAAGAAAGTTTCGGTTTTCGCATCTAATCGGACTGAATAGGGCTATAGACATGCATTTCGTGCCGACACTTTTCCTTTTGCCTTTCACTTTATTCCCTTCAGAGAAATAAAATTTAATAAATTTCTTTAAGATTTACTCTTCTTCATTCATACATATACTTGTTAATGTAAGATCTTTTTCACGGGCTTTTGTTTAAATTTAAATCGTTATATTTATTCACTGGCCAGCAAGTATTTCTTTTTTTCTTTTTTTAGTATAAAGATAGTTTATTTTATTTTTTAAAACTTCTGTTTGTTTTCCTTAATCAAATATCCAAATAGTTTAAGAAAAATGTCAATATCTAATAGTCTTAATTTACATATGCAATGATAAATTAAAAAATCATTGTAAATAATTTTATATGTCACTGTATGTAATTTACAATCTAAAATTAAAGAATAATTATAGTTTGTACCAATCAAAACATCATAATCATATTTTATCAAAATCATACCATAAATACTAATTTGTTTATAATTACGGGGACATCAATTATTAGCCATAAAGGTTCGCAGAAGTATAATTTGGAACTTTAGAAGACTTGGATGCCTCGAAAGTCGGGAAAAGAAATTGACAGAACGAGACAAAGCATCTAGTCATGCCTTCGTTGGAGAGAAAAGGCAAATTCGTAATGGAAGTACATGTGAAAAAGAGAGAGAGAGAGAGAAAAGCACGACAAGAACTTTTGACTATTCACTTGTTGGTCCCGCCACTAATCAATGTAATAATCATGATTAATTAACTACTAAATATTATATCTAATTTTGCTATATATTGTTCTTATGCACCCTCGAAATTGTTATCTAACATAGGAAGAGTAAATTTGTTTATGATCGACATTAAATTCTTAATTATGAATTGGGAGTTATATTACAAATATAAATTATTTCTGTTATTACAGGCAATGTGAATATAGTTATAGTCATTCCAAACCACAAAAGTCACAATTTATACGATGTATTGAAATTGTATAAAGGGTTACTATGTCAGAAATGAGGTAATTTATTATAACTGTACTTACTATCTACATTTTAATTTTATAACATATAGTGATGAAAAGGATACTTTAATATGAGATTTATTTAATAATATTATTCAAGAAGTAATTAATTGTCAAAGTATCAATTAATACAACTAAATTTGTTGCTGCAACAATATGTATTTTTCAAACTATTTAATTTTAAAATTTTCCTATTTTTTAATGATAAGGAAATGGTTATAAAACTCTAAAAATTTGTATCATATGGAAGAAACAATTATAAAAGAGTTATTTAGTAATATTGTTCAAAAAAATCAATTGTCAACCTTTTAATTAATAAAACTGAACTTGTTGCTACAATAATTTGCGTTTGTCAAATTATTTAATTTTTAAAATAATGCAAAATTGAACAACCAAATAATATGTTTATTAAATCTCTCAAAATTGTTTATTTTAATGTTTGAGAAAATCGAATTAAAGTTCAAAATTTTTATTTAAATAACTATTGTTAAAAATAAAATTGTTTATTACTTATACAGACATATTTGTCTACTTTAGCTTATCTTAATTCAAGTCATTTATATTGTAAATATTAACTTCTATTAAAAAAAAACCACTCTCTTTTTAACCTAAATTTCATAGTGCTTCAAATGTTAAGTGATATTGTTATTTCCATTGAAGTCACTAAGACGTCGATTGAGCAACAACATCCATGATCAATCTGAGTGGCAGGATAAGATCAAAGAAGAGGGCCTAAAACAATGTTAAAAGCAGAAAGGAAATTGTACGTGCTCTTTTGATCTTCAACGTGGACAAAAAAAAGATACATGATCAAGTGATCATTATCTAGTTAGTTTTGTAGGCAAATCTATTTGCCTAGACCAGGCGTCAACATAAATTAAAAGAATCAATTATGCAAGGGTGTGTGGTGGAGACAATGAGGGATCTTGCTACAAAGATTCCCGTAATGAGACTCAAGGAAGATATAAGCGTCAGACACAAGTTAAAAAAGTTTGGAAACGCACAGGGAAAACTTTTTTTTTTTTTTGAAGAATGATAATAGGATTAAGTACGACGAGAATAAATCTCAAACAATATATCAGACAGATCGACCCATAAATGAAACCTACCATGACGAATAGAGTCACGCACTAACAGGTGGGCACACCTATTCGCTTGACGCCTAATCCAAAAAACTTGAATATCCGGCCGAGAAACAAAAATGGCCTTACAATCCGACACTAGCAAACCGAAAGCAGAATTATCCTCACACGAGGAATTAAGTGCAACATATAATAACTGGCAATCAGTAAAAACACAACCAGGAAGGGAATGTGGAGAATTAATTACTACTGGATTGGTTCAGGAGAGTGCGGAGACAACACTTCCCTACAAAACCATTTGATATCAAGGAGACAATTTAGGATCTCTGGATATTTTAAATCTTTTGGAAACAAGGATCTAGAAGGATAAAAATTCCATTCTCCATATTTTGGCTACTAAATTGGGGATGATAGTTAACTTGGATGCCCACTATAATGGGATAATCTTAATCCTATTCAATAAGGACAAGGTAGAAGTTCAGGGGATTGAAAACAACGAACAATATGTACATATAAAAGTAAGGTGCATGATGACAGAGAAGGAGTGCATGGTGACATTTGGCTATGGCTTCAACCACGTGTTCCAAAGGAAAGAGCTATGGATTAAATTAAGAGCTCTAACTTGGGTGTTACTTGGAGATCTCAACACAATTCTTAATCCTGAAGAAGCAAAGGGTAACATAAGTAGCAGAAGCCATAATGATGATTTCTAGGGATGTGTAGACAACATTGATGTTTAAGATCTCCCCCCAGGTGGTAACTTTTTTACTTGGACAAATAAATAGAAGAACCATTGGCTGATAAGAAGAAACTGGATATTCATGTTCAATATGAAATGGTTTCAAAAATACCCAGAATATTATACTTCATAACCAAACTCAGAATGCTCAAATCACACTACAACTATTATTCACAAAGTAAATTATACAGGGGGGATAAAATCCTTATTTAGGTTTAATAACTTTTTGGCAGATGTAGATGGATTCGAAGAGTCTATCAAAAAAGGGTGTAACAAAGAAGTGAGGGGCACTAAATAATACATATGTGCAAGGAAGACGTAGGCGATAAAGGAGGAACTTAAATGCTTATTCAAAGAAAGAATAGGGAATACAAAGCGAGCATTGATGAGGGCTAAACAAGAACTGGAGAAGATTCAAACTAAACTTTATAAAGATACAACAAATGAAACACTATAGGACCAGGAGAAGTAAGTTATGTCCACATATTTTCATCACCTCCCCATAGAACATTCAATCATGAAGCAACGAGCTAGGCAAGAGTGGTTGATTGATGGCGATAAAATCATAACCTACTTTCACAGGAAGATCATTTCAAGGCGAGTCTATAATAGAATCATCTCTTTAAACATAGACGAAATGATCATAGATAACAAGTCAGAAATAAGAAAAGGGTGGAAAACTTCTTTATAAGAACACTAGGCACCCCTTCTAACGCAAAATCCATATAACGCTTCATGAGGGAAGTAATTCAAGATCAAATAATAGAAGAGGAAAGCAATATACTAACCAGATCAATTACTAGGGAGGAGAATAAAGTAGTCTTGAAGGGGTTGAAACCTGATAAAGCTTCGGGGATAGATGGTATAAATGTTCTTTTTTATCAGAAAACTTGGAGACTAACAAGGAACGTGGTGTATGAGGCAATAGAAGAATTCTTCAAAAATGGGCCATTATTGATTAAGTTCAGTAGAACCATACTTTGCCTAATACCCAAGGGGGAAAGCAAGAAAAAATTAGTGACTTTTGACCTACAGTGTGCTGCAATTCCTTCTATAGAATCATAGCAAAGGTTCTCTTAAAGACAACGAAAAGAGTGTTTCCTAAGCATATAGGAATGCAACAGGGTGCATTCATTTCTGGAAGGCTAATTATAGATAATATATTGTTAGACCAGGAGCTGTTGAGGAATTATTCAAGAAAAGAGGAAAAAGAAATTGTACAATTAAGATCGATTTCAAAAAATCATATGATTCCTTATATTGGAATTTCATCCTCAATTGCTCAAAAGCATACAATTTTCCTACAGTCTTCATAACATGGATAGAACAATGCATAACCAGAGTCTCCTACAACGTGTTAATCAATGGAGAAACCTCCAACAAGATCAAAGGGTCTTGAGGATTGCAACAAGGGGACCCCACGTCCCCTCTTCTTTTTTTCCATGGCAATGGAATTTCTAAACAAGTTGTTAGTTAAGGTGATAGAAAGGAGCTCCCTCTTTAAATTTCACTCAAAATGTAAGAAAAGTGGAATCCTAAACTCAACTTTGTAGATGACCTATTTCTATTTTCTAGGGATGATCATCACTCCATTACTTCCCTTTGTTACAGTTTTAAGAATAATCACAAATGTATTAGGGCTAGAAGAAAACAACCAAAAGAGTGGAATACACTTGTCTACTAATGCATTACAAAATGCTCAGTAGTTTTCTAATATTACAGGTATAAAAGTACTGCAGTTACCTTTTACATATTTTGGAATACCAGTAAACTCCATAAAGCACAAATATTCACACTTCAAACTACTTGAGAAGAAGATTAGGAGAAGAATTCATAATTGGAGTTTTTAATGCCTTTCTATGATAGGTCATCTACAATTGATTAATTATGTCCTTTCTTCAATCAATATTTACTGGGCCTCATATTTGGTATTACCAATCATGGTAATATAAAAGCCATTAACAGGATCCCGAGAGGTTTCTTGTGGAATTGAAATAGGTAAGGTAGGACCAAAACAAATATCAAATGGACTGATATACGTAAGCCTAGAAAGCAAAGGAGAGGCCTCATATCGATTTAAGTAGTCAATCACACAATGTTAGAAAGAAGATTTTGGAGGCCAATTAGAAAGGAGAATTTCTTACGGGTAAGTTGGGTATGGAGTGAATATCTAACTATGGATGACATTTGGAAGGTCAATTTTCTAAAAAAGGGTTCATCTACTCTTACAAAGATAACAGAGATAAGGGAGACAATCAGACCTCATATAAGACATAAGCTGGGAGATGGAACCAAAAAAAACAAGGTTTTGGTTTGACAAATGGTTGGAGATAGGAATGCTACATAAGCAACCACAACTTCAAGATGAGAAAGATAAAGTAATATGAATGATGACCTCAGACAAATCAGTGAAAATTCTCCTTCTCAATACCAATCTTCCAGATGAGAAAGATAAAGTAATATGGCAGAGGACTCACAATGGTTTACTCACCAACAAACGGTAAGAAACTTATTATAGGGTATGGAAAACAGAGTGAGCTGGTACGAACTGGTTTGGGGTAATAAAGCTCACCTGAGGGCAACCTAACCCTTTGGATGGTCATCCGAGGACGGCTGCCCATATATATATGATTGATTCAACAAATACATGACAATCCCTTATAGGTGTGCACTATGTGAAAAAGACAGTGAATCGATCAAGCATGTGTTATTCATTTTTCAGCACACAAGCAGTATATGGAAAGGTATTGCAGGAAGATGTGGGGCTGAGGATCCACTAGATATATGGGAAGATGTTATAAGTTGGAGCATGCAATGGATAAGAATATAGAGCAATAACAAAACATGGATTTATAGAGTGGCGATAGCTTACCTAGTTAGGGAAATCTGGGAAGAGAGAAATCGAAGAATCTTCTCAGAGAGGGCCATTTCTTGCTCATCCATTATGGTGGCCATCATCGACGACATTAGAGTGTTTTTGGAAACCAGGGAACTGAACAGTGAGAAGAAACAATAGTGGAGATTATCATAGATCGAGACGACCTTGGTAGAGTTAAACGTTACTATTTACAAGAATCAGATAAGATAAACCTGGATTGAGGTCGACCCATCATGCAACGCTCCCTCGTAAGATGGTGGGTTCTTCAAACAGGAAAAAAAGACAAACCTAACATATACGAGGAGCAACAATTAAAGTAAGAAGGAGCAGATGCATGCAACCAGAACGAACATTCATTATCTTTAGAATTCTGCCTTTCTGGGAATACAGTAGAAACTCAAGTCCAAGTCGTCGGCGATCAGCAGGCACTCTTCGACCGACCACTGTATTGGCAACTACTAGCACTCCAAGTCCACGTCCAAGTCGTTCGAGGAATTGTGTGCAGGTCGAGTATAAGCACCATAGATGCGAGAGAGGAAGTTATGTTCCCAACATGAGTGCCCATTCTTGGTAGAGCAATGAACAATCTGGCGATTCTTGCAGACGCATGTGAATGAAAAGTTAGTGATATATATGTCTTTACCAGGCCAAGATAGAGGGATAACTCCCACCCTATGTGACGCACTCTCATCATTCCTTTTTTCTTTTTTTCAGTTTCAAAGTGGTAGGGTTTCACTAATAATGTTAAATTTAGTAAAAAAAAAATTAATTTTTTTTAAATTATTGAAATATTGTGAAATATTTAAAATAAAAATTTTATCAATTTTTCGAATTTATTTAATATAAATCATTAGTGTTAATAATTAATCAAGTCAACTTATTTAAGTTCAAAAAATTTAAATTCAAATCTAAATAGTAATAAGCTTAATTTGGTATGATAATTTTTAAATGTACACTCTAATTAATTCAATCAAGTCTAAACTAATTTACTTTTATTAAAAATAATTATTAAAATGTGAAATGGATAACCATAATAATTATGTGATGTACACAACAATAAAACTAATTATTAAAATAATTTATTAAATACTTATTTAGTGGAACTGTTTCTATATCTTTCACCTTTTTATATACAACAGAAAATTGAAATAGAGACATTGCCTTTCTCTTTTGTGGATGGAACAAGACCTGGCTTATGCTGCTTTTTCCTCTTTATTCTCTAAAAGTTTGTACGATAATATGAGTAAGGTTTATCTTTTAATAGTGGTGGAATGGAACTTGGAAGGCCTCGTCCTTTCAATCAGCCTTTCTTTTATATTTTTATATTTTAAAAATAACAACTTTTATAATATTATTTAATTACCGTACAAATTCTTTTCTATTATGTCATTCTTCCACTCGTCCATAATTCTAAAACTATTAGCGATTAAGAATTTTAATACTACTTTATTTTAATTAAAAACAAAGTATAATTAAATAAATTATAAAATTAACATTCTTCCTTTTTGCTAATTCATAAACCACCATATTAAATTATTAATTAAATAATTTATAAATCACCGTAGCCCAGGATCCGGATCCAGTCCGATCTATTGATATCTTTATATAGAATTTGGTTGACTCCAATTCTATATTAAAAATTTCTTAATTTCTAATTCTATATTAAAATTTTCTTAATTTTCTACTTTAATCGTAATAGTTAATAGACAATTATATCTTTAATCATAACTTTAAAATATTAAATTATAAGAAAATTTTCATATCTGTACTAATTAAACACGACTTATAAGAATAGCAAGCAGAAATAATACCAACAGCCTTGCAATTATTCTATTGGATTTAGAATACAGTTATGATGTGATGAGAAATTAATCGTATAATTTCTACTTGGTGTCATTGTAACTTTGTCTTACCTTGTCTTAAATCAACATCAAACCAAATTATTGTACTCTCCGTTACGATCACATCTACCTTATGCTTTAGCATCTTTTACCTATTCATTCCTTCATCTTTTCAATTTATCTTAGACTTTAAAACAATTCATCATAGACCTATTAATTATAAGTCATTCTTGGAATTTAATTCGTTAATTAATTAAACCTTCACAAATTATCTTATTCCAAGTATTTGATTATTTGATTGTAAGTTGTTAACTAATTAAATTCTAATTAATTAAACATTGACTAGATTCTAAGCAACGTTTTTAAAAAAGAAACGAAAGTTAAACGAATAAGACAAGACGTTTAAGGTTTAAAAGGTTCAACAAATATTAAATTGTGATAAAAGACTATTATTACATATCGAAAAATTTAAAGTTTAATTGAAAAAGTAGATTGTTAAATGAAAATTAATCAATTTATTTTACTTTATAAAAATTAATTAGTTTACAAAAATTGGTCAATTAATTAAGAAACTAAAAGTTTTTAATATACAAATTATTAAACTAAATCAAGCCGAAAAATTAACCGTTTCAAGATTGTTTTATCAAACCGGCCGAAATGGTTTGATTTTTAAAACATTTTAATTGACTTTAAAACTAATCAAATAAAAACATAATTTATAAATTATTACTACAATTATCTGATGATTTAATAATAACTTTAATTTTCGTTGTTGCTAAGAAAAATCTACGTGATGCTATACCATACAAAATCCTCTGTTCTCAAATTGGTATTTCAATTTTGTGCTAATTAATTTTGTCTATATATTTATATTATTTCAATTTTGTGCTAATTAATTTTGTCTATATATTTATATAGATCTGTATAAATATATGGGTATGATTAACCAGGACAAGGTTGTAATTGAGTAATAGAAACAAAGGATTTGGTTCTCATGCTGTATAAGATCAGATATTCTGTTCCAAACAATTAATTATAATCTTATTCCATTTAATCTCGTATACACATTTTTATAGAAACCACATAAATATATAGACCGAATTAAATAAAATAGGGTCAATCATTCTAAGAGGGTGCTCCAACCCATGCTATTCACGTTGGCTCATAATTGAAAGCAAAAGCATCTTTTTGCCCTCTCTCTTTAACTTTATCGTGGACCGTGACCTTCTCTTCATAATTTTCTAGTAAATAGTGAATTTGAACAGGACCTGAGATTCCGTAATCACTACAGTTTTCTAAAGTTCAGGGTGATCTCGTACTGCCCGCACGGGTAGCTTGGTTGGCTAACTAACAGGGTCAATTGGAACAAGGTCCTAGGTTCGACTCCTGGCAACAACGGGAAGTAGTGGACCGCTCTGTTAGGGGGTTGACCAAGATCAAACCGTGATTCAATCCCCCAGCGGTGGTCGGGCCTGCGACTGGGGGCCCTTGGGGTTGGGGATCAACCTTTTGGAACAAGGGTGATCTCGTACTGTGTTTTTTCTTAAAGTACGAATTTTACGTGCTTTAGGTGTCGGTGGAATTATCTTCTGTACCTTAAATTAATTTATAAATTTCTACAATAACTAAATTAATACAAGAAAGTAGGAGTTGATATCAAAAAGAATTCTAATTTGCCAATTGTTACTTGTTCAGCTTGATTATGGTGGAATTGCACGTTGTCGTTTGGATCCATGGAGTTGACTGGTTCTCGCTGAAGCTCTGACTTGAAGGTTCCTGCAAAACAAGTAAGGCACGTCGGGGGTTGTGTCCCGATAAACCCCTCCAACGCTCAAGTCAGTCTTTTTGAGATGGTAGGATCGCTATGAGCAGAGAAAACTAGGTTTTTGAGTACGTACCTCTATTATGGCCAAGTTATACCTTATATAAGGAACAGATGCTAGGTTTAAGTCTTTACGTATGCATGGGAGACTTCCACCTGCTAGTGGGCCATGGATGCGTGGACTGGGCCTGGGCCTAGCTTAGCCGATAGGCGCGAGACCAATCCTTGAAAGATGGACCGATCGACCCATGAGTCGTTATGACTGGGTTCGGGCCTAGTACGACCGACCCAACCATAAGCCCCCTACTCTTCGAGTCTGAGCAAGGAGAAGGGTCGAAGGAGTATACCAAGATCTTGCCGCTCGTCTGTGGGACAGCTCGGGGTAAGCCCGATCGGTCGGATATTAATGTTATAGCTCGTCTATGGGACAGCTCGGAGTAAGCCCGATCGGTCGGGTGTCGATGCATAGCGCGCGACTACTCATATTGGGATCGGGTGGCTGAGTGTCCCGATCGGTCGACATCGACATTTATTGTGTGACAGCTTATACCAAGAGAGTTCAGGCAGACATCTATGCCGAGCGCGTGAAAGTACTTCATTTAATTATTACTGACGACGCGTGCTCTCTGACAGATTTTCAAAATCTGAAACGAATCGTCTTTGTAACCGTCGTGTAGCTGTCACGTACATCCTTTCAACAGTTGCGCCGCTCCGGATTTTGAATAACCCTAATTCACCTCAATTCAGATTCTGCCACATGTCTGAGCTTGGTTCGGATTTTCTCCATGTGAAGAGCTTTGATTGGGGCGTCCATTCGACCGATCTTCTATAAGTACTCAAAGTCGATAGACTGCAGGTTTTCTTTACGCTTGCTTTGCTCTTTGGCTTTCACCTTGTTTTCATTTGTGTCTATCTTGCCCACAGTTTCCGGAGTTTTCTTTTAACCGCCTTCCAAATTTCCGACTTCAAATCACCAAATAGGTACGTCCTTTTTCCTCGTCTTCTCCTCTAAAGTTTTTTTGAAAGTTCCCTCTTAGTGAGCATATCGTCAGCCAGTTCCAGAAGTGTGGTAAGAGGTACCGAAGAAGTTTCCATGGGAGAACGGAAAGATGGGTTGGTCGTGGAGCAGCCACCGAGAGATAAATCGACGATGACCGCGGCGGATCTGAAGCGATCGATTATTAGGAATAGTATCCCTATGTCCTGGGGACCTAGGCTGGCCTTGGGAAACGAGCAGATCCACAGCAACCAGCAACTTGAGTGGATATTTTGCTGTTTTTTATAGTTTTTTCTAGGTGGGTGGTACGAGGCTTCCGTACGCCCCGATCATTGACGATGTGTGCGCTTCCTGTCAATTGAGGCCGAGCCAGATTCCTCCAAATGGGTGGAGGTTTATTAACGGTTTGGCCTTGCTGTGCCATCAGTTCGGCTGTCCGCCTTCGGTCGGCATCCTTCGTAATTTTTTGAGGATGAGTCAGAGTTCGAGCGCCGGGGCTGGGATTCCCTCTTTTCAGTATAGAGATGCCCGCTATCGCCCGGCCAGGACGGCTTCGAAGGTCTCCGCTTGGCGGACAAAGTACTTTTTCGTGAAACCTCCGGGGTCTTCCTTTGAATCCCAACCGTGGAGGTATCCTCTGACCGAGCAATGGAACGATTTTTCGAGCTTGTTTCTCACGAGAGAGGAGGGGGAAGTAGTCAGCCGCATCAAGGAGCTCGGTCGGTATGACTTCGCTCGGCTCATTCTGGGGTATGGTGGGGGGGCCTCGGCCGATTCTTTTCTAATCGACCCCCCGCCACAAATTAGCGGGCTAGGAGAGGAAACCGCCCCGTCTGGTTGACCCCTCGTGGTTGAATTATTTGCTGTATTTTTAAGTATTGGTTTCGCTTTCTGACTTGTTTTATTGCTTTGCAGCCATGCTGAGGATAGAAGATTTTGCCGGGTCCTCCGCTTCCCCTAAATCCAAAAAGCGAGCCGCCGGGAAGAAAAAGAGACAGGAGGCAGAGACCGGTGAAGGCGCCGCTCCACCAGTGGAGCCAGGTCATCCTTCATGTCGCTGACCCTTCCGCCCACTGAAGACCGTCCTGTCGTGTCGGCGCCATTGTCGATCGTGCCAGTGAGTGCGGGCCGAGCGGGCTCGGAAGAGGAGGCGGGGCCACCTCTTAAGAGGAAGAGGACTGCCCGGCTTGTTGACCTTCCGTCCGGCCCGTCGAATCAGGGCAGGAAAAAGAAGGAGAAAGGAAGCAAGGGGAAAGGAGTGGCGGAGAGCACCGACAAGTGGGAGTCTGCGATCAGCTTGGCCAAAACTACATCGATCGGGGACCTCGATGTGTCCCTTTACATTGCTGAGAGGGTCACTCCCCCCGTAGACAAGGAGCTTCTAGATTCGTTGAGCAATAAGGAGCTGGTGCCCCGTCTTATCCGTAGCTGTGTGAGAAGTCTGGTGATGTCTTTCGCGATGCACCAACGTATTGAACAACTCGACGGGGTCAATCAGTCGCAAGATCGAGAAATCCACGATCTCCTCGAGCAGGTGAAAACTTTGAGGGACGAGCTTTCGGAGACTAAGGAAGAGAGAGATGTCTTCCAAGCTCAACTCTCTTCCTGGGAGGAGGAGAAGAAGTCTTGGGAGGAGGAGAGGAGCGTCTTGAAAGCTCGACTCGCTTTGGGGGAGGAGGAGAAAATCAGGGTGATAGCGGCGAAGGACGAGCTGGCCAAGGAATGTAAAGGCTTGAAAAGGAAGTTGGAGATGGAGCAGGAGCTTAAAACAAAATTCCTCAAAGACTGCCATGCGGCAGTAAGGGATAAATTGAGGGCCGAAGATACACTGATGGACGAGCGAGCCTCCATCAAAAAGCAGAGGATCGAGGCAATCAAGCGATGGAAAAGGCGATTCCTAAATGAGGAGTGCCTAGAGCTCGCCTGCGACTTAACCCTTTCGGTCCTGAAGAGGTGCCATGAGGTTCATGTTATTGATGGGTCGGAGTGTCCTTCGTTTGAGGATTATGCCGAGCCACTGCTTCCCCCTGCTCTCGGCCTTTCTTTGGAGGAAATGAGGAAGAGGGCCGAGGGAGAGCGGACCTTTGTTCCGGACGAGGAGCTGGATCTTAGCTCGGAGGAAGAAGAGGATGTCTCTCCGCTGTCTTCTCCTCCTGATCCGATAGCTGGCCCTTCTTCTGCCGACCAGGTTGTTGGCCTTTCCTCTTCCTTGGCCGATCCTGCTGCTGGCCCTTCCTCTCCTCCCGAAGGATCAAGGTGATTGTTTTCCCTTTATAAGGCTCATCTGGTCGGGCTTATGACCAGAGCTTTCTATTTGAATGAATAGAATCTCGTTTTTCATTATCTCTTTTGCGTTAAAGGTTAGACTATCGCTTCGAATAGCAGGTCGTGAATGAGTGCACTCGTTGTGCGTCGATCGGTCGAATTAGGTCGAGTGATAGTGAGGATCGGTCCGACGTTTTATCTTAGGATCCTAGCCAAGCGTAGGCGATCGATGTCGAGGCCGAGCTATGTCGAGGCCGAGTGATAGTCCCAAGGATCTTGTCTTGGCGACCTGACCGACCGTAGTCGATCGATGTCGAGGCCGAGCTATGTCGAGGCCGAGTGATAGTCCCAAGGATCTTGTCTTGGCGACCTGACTGACCGTAGTCGATTCATGGCGAGGCCGAGTGATGGTCCCAAGGATCTTGTCTTGGCGACCTGACCGACCGTAGTCGATCGATGTTGAGGTCGAGCTATGTCGAGGCTGAGTGATAGTCCCAAGGATCTTGTCTTGGCGACCTGACCGACCGTAGTCGATCCATGGCGAGGCCGAGTGATGGTCCCAAGGATCTTGTGTTGGCGACCTGACCGACCGTAGT
>JANIJH010555264.1:0-14859 GCA_024520975.1 Erythroxylum areolatum
TCAGTTATAATTCCGATCTGTCTGTCCATAGTATCTCTCTTATGCATACATACATACATATATATATACAGACATATATATATATATATATATATGTATGTATATGTATCAATGATTTATATTCCAAAATCATTAATTCAAGTTGATTGCTTCTTCCCGTATATTTAATATCAACTCACATCATCCATGCACCATTCACACTTTATTAGCATCAAAAGAATAAAGTTTTTACAACGCTTTAGTGGGAATTTCGAGCCACCTTACATCATAGTCCAAAAATACCAACTTGACAAGAACAATAATTTCTCAAAATGCGACTAAAGCCTTGTTTTACATGATTTAACTTCAAAAGAACAAAATATGCAAATTGGAGTGATGCCTTAACTCTCGACTCGATCATTTGATATCTTGTTCATCGCCTATAGATGGGGAGGAATGGGGGTGAGCTTAAAGCTCGTGGGTAACAGTTTATAACATAAAAACAAGCAAAACCTTTGAAAGCATTTACTTATCGCAGAAAATTTTCATTGAGTTCATAAAACATATGTTTCTCAATTTCTCATCATGTAGTTAAATTTCAAACTATAAAACATGAATGCATAAAACTTGTTTATAGATCATAGGCACAAAATCACATCAGAATGGTTTGAGTGGATCCAAAATAGAACGTACAATACATTTCCCCTAAGGGTTCTATGTAGCCATGAACAGAACCACCACAAACCCACATAATCATGTATTTCACATCTTGTAAACATATTGCCCAAAATGGCACTCCTTGGAAACTTGTTTTGCATGAACATGAGGTATTTTGAAAACCATTTCCGAAAACATGATTCTATAAACATGTATCTTTTCATAAAATTCTTTTTGAAAATCTTTTTACATATTAACACAATTCATATACCAAACATATAGCAGATTTTCAATTCATTCAAGAAGCAATAAATGCAACATTTATGATGCAATTGAAATCATTAAACTTCTTTGATTCAAAGAAAACATTTAGTGGCTTATTTACTCTATTATAAATATATACCCACCTTGATTTCCTTGCTTCTTAACAAAATGAAGAGATCATTGGCTCAAATAGAAGCTCTTCTCTTCCTCTACCTTTTTCCCTTCTTGAACAACCTCAAAATCTCTCTTAAAGGCTAAGGAAATTGAAACCCTAGCTTGTTTTCTCTTCTTTTTCTACCTTCTCCACGACAATCTGTTCTTTCTCTCTTCTAATTTCATTCTTCTCTCTCAATTCCCGTTTTCTCCTTCTCTTAAATGTAAGATCACATTTTCATCTTCCAATCCTACCCTTAATGAGTGTGCAATGTCCCTTTTTGCGCTTCCTTATATGCCTTATGTTCTTTATCCTTAAGTGTCTTGCCAAAATTACCCTTGAATATTCTTATAACCTTAATACTTTAATTCCACTTACCCATTCAATAAATCCTACTAACTTTGACATAATTAAATAATTGACAAAAATAATTAGTCTATCAAAATCTCAAAATTAGTTAAATCATACTTATTCATAAAAAAAAAATTTAGGGGCCAACATTTATATTAAGATCAAAGCTTCAATGTCTATTGATGAATGTAAGACTCATGTAATGAAGTAAGATGAAATGATTATACAGGTGAGCCTTTTGCATCATCAAACTAACAAAGCGAGTTTACAAATATTAATAAGATATATGAAATGACGTTGATAAACCTTGATCCCCTTTTATTCTAGTTTCGATCTCCATTTCATCGGTCACAAACTTCAACTTCTCTTTATCAACTTCATATAATATCTTCTGGAGTTTATGACTTCATCTTGATCTAATATTATTTTTCATCAAAATAATAAACACGTTAGTAATTAGAATTATCATCAAAACATCAACTAGAACCTCCCTTGTTTCAACAATATCCCACTTTTTTATGATGACAAAACATTTATAATATTAGAGAACAATAATGAAGTTAAACACACAAACTATTATCAAGATAATGATTAGCTCCTACTTTAATTTATGTGTAAATCATAATTCAATGTCAAGAACAAAAGATAAAGAAATATCCATAAAAATAACATAAGTTTGTTTAAGCATATTACATAAAGTTCAAGATACAAGAAATATAAAAATAATTCCTCCCCCTAAATCTAATAGCACCAAACTTTCTCCCCCTTTTTGGAATTATAAAAAAGAAATCCAAAAACACACAATATAAAGTGTCATGCATCAAGTTAACTTGAATAAAAAGATGAATCTGATCAAGATTGCTTAGCTCTCACATTAAATAGTTCTACTGAATATTTGAAGAGTTGAAACAAAAGGTTAATTTTTATAGAGATATCCCTAATTATATCTAATTCAAAAATATCCCCAATTTTGGTATGATGCTTAAGTTAAAATTTTCAATTAAAAACACTAAAGGCAAGTTTTTATAAAATTAGAGGTTGGAATTGTAACAAATAAAACATAATTGTAATATCCAAAAATAAAATTCATAAAAAGAATATATAATTTTGAAAGACCCAAATTTCAAAATTATAATATGAAGAAGTTCCTAAAATAAAAAAATTAAGTAAAATTAAAGATATATCGATATAATTGGAATGGAAACAATTGTAATTCCTTTGACAATTTAGCTATAAAGGCATCAATTTGAAAACAAAAATTCTAAATTAAGAAAAATTTTGAAAATTCTAATTATGAAATTTAAAAATGACAAGTTTTCAATTTGATGCAATTCAATGATATTTTGATGTGATAGGGGATGATAGGTTTCAAGGAAAATAGTGAATTGTTTTGGGTTTTGTAGGATATGAATAACTAAAATGAAAAGTAAAAGAAAAGAAGATAAATAATTTGTCAATTATGAAGACTGGTCATTCATACACCTTTATAAGTCAACCAATATGTGTGGTCGTCCAAACCTATGAACCAACTATGGTACAATAAAAGGGGAAAACTATATTGGCCTACCACTAGCAGATATTTGTTGGATGCTAGCAGATATTAGTCGACCAATTAACCAGATAGTTTAAGGAATCATCTTTAAAAATCAAATTAAAATATAAAAAATTTAACGAAACAATATTTAAACCCATATCAAGCAACTAAATATCATTGAAAAAAGACATAGATCATATAAAGGGCCTTTAAAATTTTTTTCCATTAAATGAAAGCTAGCTGATTAAGGAAGATTTATCCTTATTCAAAAGTTTAGATAAATAATAACGCAATTAATGTAAATTCTAACTTAGTGATATTTATAATATCTGATTATATGTCCTAAGTTTCACATTTTAAAAATACCTTATTCATAATTCAAACGTAAATAATCATCACCAAGGATTTATACTCAAATTGACATATAAATGCAAGTAATCACATTTTAAATTATAAACTAATAATTACCTCATGTTAAACATTACTTATGAGAGTTGTGAAGATTCTTGTTCAATTCTCAATCCATTAGTGGCATATCATCATTCTCATCACGCTTACTTGGTTCAACAATTTGAGAAGTCTTTATGGTTAATTTTAGGAGTTAAAATCTCAATATCTTACAACAACATCTTTAAGACTTTCCTGGAAGCAAGAATGTTAGATTCATTAAGATAAAAGATATAAATTCTAAAAATAATGCTAAATTCAATAGCTACTATATCTACTTCTTACCATTTGCTCCTTCAAATAATCCAATCAATATGTTTTAGGAACCTAAATAAGCTTAGTTCCTTGATTGTTTTGTTCCTTCTTCTTTCCAAGCCACACTTTTAAAGGTTTGCCTAACATTCTTTGTTTAATAAAGCAAATTCTATTAATATATCCAAACTTACCAGAAAAAAATCACATACCAGATTATCTGAGTAATGATGATGCATAAATGCATTGCTTGGAATTCTATGTGTGTATGCATAACGAGGAAGATTTCTTTGGACATTAAATGTATTGAATGGGCACCTAAGATGTTAAAAATTCTTACCATTGCTATATGTGTGATGCCTAGTATGATTGAAGTCCTAATGCAAGCTTGTATATGGGTATGAATGGGTTTTAATGTTATCATAAAAATTATGCCTATTGTTTCCTTGAAACTATATGCCTTGGTTGTGAGCCATATATCTAGGCAATGTAACTACCCTATACGGAACCTATAACCATTCACACATATAGTAACCAAATTCCTATACACACCTTCAAGGTATACAATTCTATTCAGTGCTATACATAAACACATTACAAAACTCCCCAATGCTTAACATTATCACTTAACAGTAGTAATACATCTTTATATTTACATGGTAATCCAAAAGAAAACATACAAGTTCCTATCTTCATTACATATGCAATCATCTGTAATTAAAAAGGCATTCCAAAACTACTTTTTCTTCTATCTATTGGCCTTGGTCCTTGCAGATGTTCCCTATACCTCAATCTTATGACTTGGACCTCCCATGCTAAGCTTGAAAGCTTAGTGGAGAAAATACTTAGTTTAGATGACCTCTCACAGCAATCATCCCCCAAACACACACATTTAGAAATATCACAACTTATATACCATAGATTCACATTCATGAACCAAACATTGATATTCAATGCTCATGTAAGAAATGATGACATACTTAAGTAAAGCATATAATGCAAATATGCTTCAACATATTATCCATATACCGAAAATGCACATGTATAATAGAAAATATAGATATTCAATGCTCACTGATACAAATTGTCAATATAATTGCTAATCATTACAACCAATACAAATGCTTATCAACACCAATTATTCATATTATCAAGATGTATTTCTTATTTATGACTTTTAAGTTTCCTTTTTGTGTTAAGCCTGCACATTTTTTGTAGGTGTGGATAACAGGTGTTGTGGATACCCAAAGGTATCAAACTATAGATACCCAAAGGTATCAAACTGTATTAGTTGCACGGTAACCCTATAGGCATGCCTATGCCTATATATCCACAACCAAGAAAATAGAGTAGGCACTATAATATTTCCATTAACCATTTGTAAACTTCATAATTCATATAGTAGCAAATCATATGATATACATTTCTAGTCATAAAATCTGTGTGTTCATACATGCAAGTCATGGCTTACCCCCATTAGAAGGGTATCAAAACCACATTTTTATAATCGTACTATACACATATAAGTAATGAATATGCATACAAATCATTTATGTACATGTAAATTTTCTTTGGAATGCTTTATGCTCAATCTTATATTCCAATGTTTAGTCTCCCAATTCACATGTGGTAAGTCCCATTTTATTTATCTCTAGGTGTTAAAAAAGTTTCATGAACATTCAAAAAGGTTCATATAAGATTTGATAAAAATTGGAAAAAAACTCAAAATATTGCAATTTGAGCTAAACCCTAGAGTGGTCTAAAAATAGGCAAACTATCAGTCTAGGAACAAATCATATGATAGAGTTTGTTTGTTCCTTAATATTCATATAGAAAAAGTCAGAACTAGTTTTCGTGATCTTCTATCATTTGTCCATCTATGTCTTTAAGTTCCAAAACACCAAAGATCAGACCATTTGGACTTTTAACACATGAGCTATAGACCAAATATCACACACTGCTCCAAAATAGGGACAACATTAGGTCACCATTTTGATCTCAATTTCCAATATCATAAAGCCAAAATTAAGTCATATTTGCTTCTAGATATTTTTAGTTATATGTATTAGTTTTCATATGAAACTTAAATAATCTAATTTAGAGTTCTATAGGCTGAGTTATGACCTAAACAATGTGACTGGTTTAATAAACCCTAGATAGAATTCCAGTACATTATACTCTCTTTTCATATTCAACCAATTCTATGTAAGATAACACTAAAATAACACCAAAGAATCATCCCAGAAACCATTACACATCCAAATGAATCTTTTTATCCATTAAAACATACACACAAAGAGAAATTAGACTAAGTGTAGTCCCAAACCTTAAAATTGGCAAAGTAGTTCTTCTAATGCTTTTCATTCCCTTCTTCTTTGGCTTTGCTTGAATCACTGAGTGAAAAATGATGGGATGAAGAAGGTGAAATAGAGAGGAGAAAAATATGAGGTTAAGCTATCAAAGTGTCGTCCATAGAGAGTGCGTTCAAGACTAGATATGGGCATTTTGAGTTTTTGGTGATGCCTTTTGGATTGCAAATTCTTTGGTAGCTTTTATGGCATTAATGAATAAGGTATTTCAATCTTACCTTGATTATTTTGTGAACTTATTTATTGATGACATTTTGGTGTATTCGAATAGCAGAAAGGAATATTTTGAGCGCTTAAGTTTAGTTCTACAAATTATGAGGGAGAAGCAATTGTATGCCAAGTTCAGTAATTGTGAATTCTGGCTAGATCAAGTGGTATTTTTGGGCCACATAGTATCTGGACAGGGCATACAAGTAGATCCAAAGAAAGTCGAGGTAGTGATGAAGTGGAAGGCACATAGGAATGTATCAAAGATTCGAAGTTTCCTCATATTAGTTGATTATTATAAAAATTTTATCGAGGGGTTTTCTTTGATTTCAGCCCCTTTAACAAAGCTTTTAAAGAAGAATGTGCCTTTCCAATGGACTGATGAATGTCAGAGGAGTTTTGAGGGTTGACTACAACACCGATGTTAACTATTCCATCAAGACTCGGAGGATATATAATATATAGTGATGCTTCACACTAAGGATTAGGATGTATTTTGATGCAGCACAATAAAGTGATAGCCTATGCTTCGAGACAGTTGAGGTCTCATAAGTTTAATTATCTAGTTCATGATTTAGAACTTGTTGCAGTAGTGTTTGCCTTGAAGAAGTGGAGACATTATTTGTATAGTGAAACATTTCATGTATTTACAAATCACAAAAGTTTGAAATATTTATTGAGTCAAAAGAAGGTGAATATGAGACAAAGGAGATGGATTGAGTTGCTTAAAGGTTATGATTGCATGATTGAATACCATCCTGGTAAAGCTAATATGGTAGCTGATGCATTAAGTAGGAAATCTAATATCAGTGTGACACTGATTCAGATATCGAGGGTATCACACCTAGTACAATTGAGAGCATTGAATGATGAGTTGAATTTGGGGTAGAATGAAGCGTTAATAGCTATATTGAAACTTATACTAGTATTGCATGAGAGAATTAGAAAGGCTTAAAGCAAGGAGCCAAAATTTATAAAGCTTATTAAGAGGTTAATACAGGACCCAAATTTTAGATTTAAGTTGAGAAATAATACATTATAATTAAAGCAAAGATTGTGTGTGTCAGAGGTGGATGATCTAAGAAAGGAAATTTTACAGGAAACACATATAGTGACTTATGCTATGCATCTGGATACTACCAAGATGTATAATAGACTAAAATAACATTTTTGGTGGCCAGGAATGAAGAAGCAAGTAGCTGAGTATATTGCTAAATGTTTGACATACCGGTAGGTTAAGGCAAAGCATTAGGCACCGATTGGAAGGTTACAGTCATTGCCTATTCTGAATTGGAAATGGGAGAGGACTACTATAGATTTCATCATGGTTTATTAAGAATGCTGAAGCAATATAAGTCCATATGGGTCATTGTCAATAGATTAACTAAATCAGCCCATTTCTTACCTGTGAAAGAGAACAATACACTGGATCAACTAGCCCAGAGACATGTCAATGAAATAGTGAGATTGCATAGAGTCCTATTATCTATCGTATCTGGCCAGGATCCCGGATTCATTTCTAGATTCTGGGGTAGTTTACAAACACCTTTAGGCACAAAGTTAAATTTCATCATAGCATTTCATCCTCAGAAAGATGAACAAGGTGAGAGGACTATTAATACTATTAAAGATATGCTTAAAGCTTTAAAGCTTGTGCATTAGAATTCTAAGGAGCATGGGATTAGTATGTAGCTCTTATTGAATTTGCATACAATAATCACTATCATAGTAGTATCGGTATGGCTCTTTATGAAGCCTTATATGGCAGGAAATGTTAGTCACCATTGCATTGGGATGAAGAGGGATTAAGAATTGTTGAAGGCCCAGAGTTGATTCAAGACACTGTTGATAAGGTGAAATTGATCCACAGTAGGATCAAGGAGCAGACAGAAAGAGTTATGTAGATTAGCACTGTAGGAACATGGAATACCAAGTGGGAGATGAAGTGCTTCTAAGTGTAATACCTTGGTGAGGAGTGCTAAGATATGGTAAAAAGGGTAAATTAAGCCCTACATACATTAGTCCATATGAAATCACTGAGAGAATAGGACCATTGGCCTATAAGTGATCATTACTAGCTGAGATGTCTTAGATTTATAATATGTTTCATGTTAGCATGCTTATGAGTTATTGATCATATTCGATGCATATATCGTCAACACAGGAGGTTGAGAAGTCAAGTAACTTAAGTTATATGGAAGAACCGGTAAAAATAGTGGGTTATCAGACTAAACAGTTAAGAAACAGAGAGATTCCATTGGCTAAAGTTCTTTAGAGGAACCACTCGAGAGAAGAATCCACATGCGAGACCGAGGAGAATATGAGGAAATAGTACCCCCATTTGTTTAACCAATCAGGTAAAAGTTTCGAGGACAAAATTTCTTATGGGGGAGTATTGGAGTTATGTAAATATAGTGTCCTAGAAAGAAAGTGTATTTACTTATAACTTAATTTTCTTCCAGTTACTTTGGTAATGAAAATATTTATTATTAATAAAACAAAAGAGTTTGGTTTTTATGAGCATTATATATCTAGTCATAAGGTACCGAGATTCTTTTGTAAGTAATATACATATACATAGAGATGTATGGGAAACATGTATATTATTATAATCTAAAATAATTGATTCACAGTTGAATAATCAAGTTGGTCGCTTGATTATAGTTTAGATTGTAGTGTTGCGATTTATCTCCGATTAAGTAAAAGAGTTTACTTTAAGGGAATGATGAGTTTCATATCATGATAGTAGTTGACTATTGATAATGGCACTATTAAATGAGTCTGGAATCAAGTATGCTTTAAATAATAAAGTAGGTCGTTACTTTAATCTTAAAAAATATAATTTAAGCATTCGTTTATTATGGACCACAATCTTGATGAGTGGTGAACTCATATGTGTTTCATTATAATTCTTGATATGATCGAAATGAATTATTACAGAATATCAATCTAATATCTGCATGTTGGAATTATTAATTGAAACATATATCAGGGAACATTTACTTAAATAAAGAGTTTATAGTGATATCATCACTTCTTGATGTTTTATGAAATTTGGTGATTAAACTGGCACCATTAGTTTGATAGACTAGCTACCCATCAAATCTTAACACCAAGATGAGATCTTGTGTGTTAATCACCATATAGAGTAAAAGGGGAGATCTAGAAGGAAAAACCAACATAAGGGCAAAATGGTAATTTTATCCTTTATTGTGCGGATGGTTATAATACGATTTATATTAGAGTTTGCAATTGGACATCTTATTTGAAACAAATGTTCTCATAATATTTAGTAATTCAAGAGTTCAACTAATTTTCTTTAATGGAATGACATTTAGATAATAAGATGGAATTGATTTTAACGAGATTAAATTAATTTCGGGCTTATTGGAGCTTGAATTATATAAGTCCTATTAGATTCCCTATTTGGCTTCTAGGAAGGTTATCAAGCAAAGTAAGAAATACAAATAGAGGTTTTAAAGCCTATGATTGAATGTTAGGCTTAGAATAATTAATTGTTAATTAGAAACCCAAATGAACATTTAGAAATGGGCTAGACTTTGGTTTAATTTGATTAATTAAATTAAAATAAAGTTATTAAAGATAAATAAAGGAGGAATTTCGGTTTTAATGGACAAAATGTGCAGCTGCACATTTAACATTAGTTTTCTATATTTAAGATGGTTTTTAACATGTTTTATCATCATTAAATGGAGTAATGATCTAGAGAGTTCTAAGAATATTTAATTGACAATAGAATAGTATCCAACTTGTCAGCTCCTCGAACACCTCAATAGAATGGTGTAGCTGAGAGGAGAAATATGACTCTATTAGAAATGATAAGATCAATGATGTCCTATGCTAGCCTTCCATAATCGTTCTGGAGATATGTCATACAAACAACAACCTATCTTCTTAACTTTGCTCTATCCAAATCAGTGCCTAAAACACCTAAGGAGTTGTGGAATGGCTGAGTGCTTTCATTGTGGCACTTAAGGACTTAGGACTGCCCCACTTGTGTTCTAAGGCCTAAATCCACAAAGGTGGAACCAAGGTCAGAAGTATGTTTCTTTGTGGGATATCCTACGGGTACTCGAGGGTACTATTTTTACAGTCTTCAGGACAAGAAGGTATTTATGTTGATAAATGCAACTTTCTTAAAGGAAGCATTTGTGAGAAATCACAAAGGAAGAAGTGAAATAGTACTCAAAGAGTTATCTATTTCATCTAAACCAAGAGTTGATTTGGATATAGCAGAATAAGATGTCGAAATGGATTTAAGAGTTGAATCGGAAGAGCAAACTGAACATCAAGTAATGCCTAGACATAGTGGGAGGGTTATGAGACAACCAGAACAGGTATCTAGGTCTAGGAGAAGGCATTATAGCCATCTTAGACCAAGAAGAAATAGATTCCATTACCTTTGCATGAGCTATTAGTGATGTTGATGTAGAAAAATGGCTCAGGACGATGGAATCAGAAATAGATTCCAGTATGCCAATAAAGTCTTGATCTTTGTAGATCTACCAGCAGATATAAAAGCCATAAGGTGTAAATGGATCTACAAAAGGAAAAGAGAATCAAATGGAAAGGTAGAGACCTTTAAAACTAGATTAGTAGCTAAAGGCTATACTCAGAAGGAGGGTATAGACTATGAGGAGACATTTTCTCCTATTGCCTTACTTAAGTCCATTAGAATTCTTTTGGCTATAACAGGCTATTTCAATTATGAAAAATGGTAAATGGATGTCAACACCACATTTCTTAATGGGTATCTTGAGGAGACCATTTATATGGCCCAACTAGAAGGATTCATTGAGCCAAGAAATGAGCATAATGTATGCAAATTGTAGAGGTCCATTTATGGGCTTAAGCAAGCATCTAGGTCTTGGAACATGAGGTTTGATAAGTCTATCAAAACTTATGGGTTCATACGAAACCTAGATGAGCCTTGTGTCTATAAAAGGATACAAGAAGGCAAGGTTATTTTCCTAATCCTATATGTTGATGACATTCTGCTCATTGAGAATGACATAGGAATGTTATCTACGGTTAAGGGATAGCTAAATGAACAGTCCTTAGTGAAGGATTTACGAGAGGCTAGCTATATTCTAGGGATCAAACTTATAAGGGATCATAAAAACAAACTCATAGCCTTGTCTCAAACAACCTACATTGAGAACATGCTCAATAAGTTTGTCGTGCAAGATTCCAAGAGGGCTTTCACACTTACTAAACATGGAATCAAACTTTCAAAAGAGCAAGCAACTAAGACCTAAGAGGAGGTCGAATGCATGCATAACATTCTATATGCTTCGACAGTTGGAATTTTAATGTATGCTATGTTTTGCACTAGACCAGATATTTGTTACGCAGTGGGATTGCTAAGTAGATTTCAGTCCAATCCAAGAATGGAGCATTGGATTGCGGTGAAGTGCATACTAAAGTATCTTCGTAAGATGAAGAACTTAATGCTTATTTACTCTGGAAGTAACCTTATTCTGACAGGATATACAGATTCCAATTTCCAATCAGATGTTGAATCAAGGAAATCAACTTTTGGTTCTATATTTATTTTCAGAGGTGGAGCTATAGTCTAGAGGAGTATCAAGTAATCTTATGTTGCTAATTCAACTATGGAGGTTGAGTAAGTTGCTGCTTGTGAAGTAGCAAAAGAAGCAATCTGGCTTTGCAAGTTCTTAAATGATTTAGAGGTGGTTCCTGAGGCAGAAAAGGCCATTACACTTTATTGTGATAATAGTGGGGCAGTGGCTAATTCTAAAGAATCTCGAAACTATAAAGCTGCCAAACACATTGAGAGAAAGTATCATCTTATAAGGGAGATAATACAACGTGGTAAGGTGAAGGTGCTAAAGATTCCCACAAAGCAAAACCTTGCTGATTTGTTTACGAAGACACTGTCTCAAAAGAGTTTTGAGGGTCACATAGCAGGGATGGGAATGAGGGATATGTCAAACTTGCTTTAGGGCAAGTGGGAGATTGTTAGAGTTATGTAAATATAGTGCCCTGGAAAGCAAGTATATTTACTTATAACTTAATTTTCTTCCACTTAATTTTGTAATGAAAATATTTATTATTAATAAAATAAAAGAGTTTGGTTTTTATGAGCATAATATATAGTCATAAGGTACCGAGATATTTTTGTAAGTAATATACATATACATAGAGATGTATATGAAACATATATATTATTAGAATATAAAATAATTGATTCACAGTTGAATAATCAAGTTGGTCGCTTGATTATAGTTTAGACTGTAGTGTTGTGATTTATCTCTGATTAAGTAAAAGAGTTTACTTTAAGGGAATGATGAGTTTCATATCATGATAGTAGTTGACTATCGATAATGGCACTATTAAATGAATCTGGAATCAAGTATGCTTTAAAGAATAAAGTGGGTCGTTACTTTAATCTTAAAACATATAATTTAAGCATTCGTTTATTATGGACCACAATCTTCATAAGTGGTGAACTCATACGTGTTTCATTATAATTCTTGATATGATCAAAATGAATTATTACAGAATATCAATCTAATATCTGCATGTTGGAATTATTAATTAAAACATGTATCAGGAAACATTCACTTAAATAAAGAGTTTATAATGATATCATCACTTCTAGATGTTTTATAGAAATTGGTGATTAAACTGGCGCCAGTAGTTTGATGGACTAGCTACCCATCAAGTCTTAACAGCAAGATGAGATCTTGTTTGTTAATCACTATATAGAGTAAAACGGGAGATCTAGAAGGAAAAACCAACATAAGGGCAAAACAGTAATTTTACCCTTTATTGTGCAGATGGCTATAATATGGTTCATATTAGAGTTAGCAATTGGATATCTTATTTGAAACATGTGTTCTCGTAATATTTAGTAATTCTAGAGTTCAACTAATTATCTTTAGTGGAATAAAATTTAGTTAATAAGCTGGAATTATTTCTAATGAGATTAAATTAATTCCGGGCTTATTGGAGTTTGAATTATATAAGTCCAATTAGATTCTCCATTTGGCTTCTAGGAAGGTTATCAAGAAAAGTAAGAAATACAAATAGAGGTTTTAAAGCCTATGATTGAATGTTGAGCTTAGGCTAATTAATTGTTAATTAGAAGCCCAAATGAACATTTAGAAATGGGCTAGACTTTGGTTTAATTTGATTGATTAAATTAAAACAAAGTTATTAAAGATAAATGGAGGAAGAATTTCGATTTTCATGGACAAAATGTGCAGATACACATTTAACATTAGTTATCTATATTTAAGATGGTTTTTAACATGCTTTATCATCATTAAATGGAGTAATGATCTTATCATTAAATGGTTTAATGGTGGTCTTTTAATGATAGCATGTAACTTATTAGCATTCATCAGATTATAGAAGAAAGAGGTGCATTTGATGGACCATCTTCCTTTTTTCATCACCAAAAACCAAAATTGATATGTCTTATTTAGGTTAATAGTCTTTTCATATAGCCATCTTAAAGAAAAATAAGAAGAGTCTCATTTATTAGTTTCTTTATGATTGATTAATGAATGAAGTGATGCATTTGATGCATATCTCTTCTTTCTTTTGATGTTAACCGAAATTGAGAAGAAGTGAGAAGGCGTTCTCGCATTTTTGACTCTCCCTCCTATCTTGCATGGTATAGCTGAAAATTGCATGAGAGGTGTCTCATCTTTGGCTTCATTCTTCTAAGGAAAAATCTCTTCAAGTATTTGTTCTCCTTTCCCACCAAAGGATCTTGTTAACCAAGTTGTCCAAGAAGAACAAGGGGTAGATCGGATTGGTTGAGGATACAATATCGAGAAGAGGAAAAAATAACTAAAAGAGGATACATCACCTAGTAGAGGATACATTGCCAAGTATAGGATAGCACAACGAGGAGTTAAAGCTGTAGCGAAGGAGTTGGTAAAATTTTTTATCTTGTTAGTATGCAAATGTTCATCCTCATACCGTATCATGTATGGCTATGCATGTTGATTTGGTTATATTGCTTCCACTGCAATTTTGATTTCTAAAAAGTTTTGAAATATACCATTTTATCCAAATTGTGCATGCTTTATTTTTTCGATCCAACAGGGAGAATTGTAATAGCCCATTCCTACACTTTGGAATTTAACTATTGTATGAAGTCATATGAGTCATATCATATGAGAATACGTGAAGTGCACTTCATTTCTATGCATCATATTCACATATATACATGAATTATGATTTAGTACACATTGCAAAGATAGTTTATGCACTCAATTTATTTATTCTAGGTTATGAAAGATTTAAATGTTTATGATGTGATTGAATGTTATTTACGTCTTAAATTTTAGCTTGATGCATTAAATTAGTGAATTGGAAATTAATGTTACATTTGAGTAAGTGATGAAGTAATATGAGTATCTAATATAAGAAAAATGTTGAATAGAAAGACAAATTAATATATGAAAATTTAGGTTGACTAGACCTATGAAATAGTGACACATGGCTTAATTAAATGAGTGACAAATAGTGGCTTAATTGGGTGATGAAATGGTCTAGTGATTATGAGACAAATGTAGGAAAATCCCGGGGTAGGCATCACATGCCCACGGTGCGGAATTTAAAATTTTGAGTCCCGGGACGTTCCC
>JANIJH010555539.1:0-14831 GCA_024520975.1 Erythroxylum areolatum
ATGTTGTTGAGAAATTGAGAATTATTGTGCATTGTGTACTTTGGGTTATGAACATTGGTAATTGTATATGGCTTGGAATGCCATTAGTGTAATGTAAGCATTTAGTTCATGATGTATTTGGATGGTGAATTTGTATAAGAACTTGAGTTATGGAAATTGGAATTTGTTTATGGCTATGGATTGTACATTATGGTTTTATATGTAAGTTGAGTAGAGATTGATTGTGATTTGGATATGGATGAATTTGAGGATGTGTGTTTGAGCTAGTTTATAGAAGTGAATTTAAACGATTTTGCAGGTTTTGGGTTTAATAAAAGGCAGTCGTTATGCTGCCGGATTTTAGTATGGTAGTGTACGGATTAGTGTGAGATAAAGATTGTGATGAATTAATAGAATCAAGTAAATTGGGTTTTGTTGAGAATGAAATTTCCAAAAGGGAAATGATATTGTTTTGATTAGTATGAGCCTTGAATAAAGATGAATAAGAAAAAGAAAAATTTACATGGAATCGGATAGATTAAGTTTAAGGTATCCAACGCGACCCCTTTCTATTGTTAAAAAGCTAGAGACCTCGGATGTCGGATCCGTATGAAAATTGTTTCTGCTCTATGATTTGGTTGAGCCAATTCGATTTGACTTTGTTTGTATGCGTTGCTTTGATCCAATTCGCTTTCGATTCGTAATTGAATTGCTTGGGTTCTTTCCGCCCCTTTTGCTTTTCCATTCGTTCGTTCCGTTTTCCGGTTGGGGTCCGGTCTCGAGATCGGGTCCCAATAGTTGAGAGATTGTTCAATTGAATCGTTTGTTTGGTTTGTCTTCGAGCCAATTCGATTTAACCTTGTTCGTATGCTTTGCTTCCAAGTTAGCTTTCGATTCGCTATTGATATGATCCGTTCGTTTAGCTTTGTGATCAATCGTTTTATTTGTTCCATTGCTTTGATCCAATTCGCTTTCGATTTGTAATCGATTTGCTTCGATTTGTTCGTTCCGCCTCTTTGTTATTCGTCTTTCGTTTCATCTTCCGGTTGGGGTCCGATCTTCCTGGATCGGGTCCCTACAGTTGTGGTATCAGAGCATACAGTGAAAGTGTTAAGTTTAAGTAGTTGAATTGTTGGACCCAACATTAATACTCTAGTTTGCATGTAAGTTTTGGTCAAATTGCAATGAGCGATGGAGATGTTTAGATCAATCTGCCCGATTCGAGGAGGCCACTATCATTCACTGCCTGTGCGTTACCATGATCATCGAGCCAAGTATGTGTTTACCCATTCCCCAACTTCTCTCTGTGATCGTTTAAGTGGGAATACACACACCAGTAGATCCTAAATGTGTATGGAGGTAAGGTTGACAACTCCTACATACCTTGTATTTACTTTTGGTATTTCAGTTCCACGCAATTTATCTGTTGTTATTTATAGTTTTTAGTGTTTGTTAAGTTATCTTTCCTATGTGATTTGTATGGTAAGAAGCTCGTGGTTTAGATTTCTATTGAGGTTGCAACTAAGGTCAGATACTTTTTTTCCCTTGACTATCACTTTTATCCTGCATCACTATTATTCTGTCATATCTGCATGTGGGTCTACTGGAAACAACCTCTCGACTATGTAAGGGTAAGGCTGCGTACTATCAGAACCCCCCAGACCCTGCTTCACTGCGGGACTTCGAGGTATGATGATGATAATGATGATATAGATCTATCAGAAACAACTTCTTTACTTAATAGAGGTAAGGTTGAGTAATCCTAGATCTTCCTAAATCTTACATTTCTATGGGATTCTAACTAGTTATTGTTGTTATTGTTATTGTTATTGTTGTTCTTGTTCTTGTCGTCTTTGTTATTGTCATCATCGTTCCATAAATAGTGCTATGGATCATAATAAGCATTTATACATAAATGAAACTAAAAGGATAAAACTCTTGCTACCCTAATGTATGAAGTAAAAGAACATTTGCAAAATCTAATATTAAGCACCCATGTCAAATTGTACCTTGCGAAGAACATTGCCTTCTTAATATTTTACAATCTGTAATTCAAATAAATCAATAAATTCTTCAGAACAAGTTAAGTTTATTTATTGGTTTACCTCTTGCAATGATTCATTCTTATTAATCAAATAAAATTTAATTGTAGATCTATTACATTCAATCAATTAATTGTAATTAACTTTTTTTAATAAAATAATTTAAAGATAGTATTTATTTTATGCATATTTTTTGTTAAATAATGTATAAAATGAATTATATGAACTAAATATACATTGTAAATAAAATTATGATGAGATTATATTTATGTGATTTATATTCTATTTATATACTATCCCTAAATTACTCTTTGTTATTGATTTATTAAGGATAGATATTGATAATGTAGAAAGAGTATTAATGTATTTTATATAATTTTTCTTATATATAATGTGATTGATCTCATAAAATAAGGTATGGAGATACTTAAATAAATGCATGAGTACTTGGTAAAGAACAAGTTCACTAATCTTACCTAATATAAGAACTTTGTTTAGAACATAATTTATATTTATATGAAAATTCTTATTATTATGATTATATAAGTAATTTTTTGACTTGAGATTTCCAAAATGTCTTATATATTGATATGTTTTATTATTACTTTGACCTATCCTAGTCAACATCATTTATTTGGAAGATAATGGATATAGTATAACTTATTTGGAAATAGTTGAGTGATCAATATATCATTAATTACCTTATAGTGATTAAGAAAAGTGTTTTTTTAATTCTTGATTAGTATTAATTTGGCATATTTTTTCCCATAGTAGAATAAAACTTGGAAAATAGTTTTCAAATGATAATATTAGAATCAATTCATTAATTTTATACTTTATGTTTAATTAAAACATTATATGATGAAATAATATCAAAAAATCTTGCATAGAAAAGTTAGCCAAAATTACTTTGACATTCTTAATTTTTAAATGGTTATGATGAATTATTAATTTTTTAAAGTCAAAGTCAACTTTTTAAAATTAGATATTAAATCGTACATGAGCCTAATTGATTTTTATTTAAAAATAATTATAATTTTAGCAAAAGTTTAACTGAAACTAGAATTATGCTTTAAATAAATTACTAAAAGGTCTAATGGCATAAGTTATAAAAGAGAACACTCTTTACTTATCCTATTTACACAACTTGTAGAATGTTCTTAGCTTATTATTATCGTATGCTTGTACAACTGTAGTAGTTGATAGATATCATTAGAGACAAGATGCTTGTATAACTATAATAGTTGATAGATACTATTAAAGGTCGAACGTTTATACAACTTTTTTTTTTTGTAAAAAGAGACCTGGTATTAAACAAAGGTAGGGAAGTGATCCCAAACCCTAAAAGGGGCATACAAATGAGAATGTCAAGCTATCTCATGAGCTTCGACGTTACAATGTCGGCTAAGCCAGCGTACTGAAACAGCACTATTACGCCTAAGAATATCTAAACAATCATCAATGATTTTACTAAAGTCAGATGAGTCTTCCCGAGATGATTGAAGAGTGGTATAAACTTCCTGAGCATCCACTGTAATAGAGCACTAACCAGGCAGATGCAAGTCAACCTAAGCTAGGAGATATCGACAAGCGAGAGCTTCAGCTATCTTAGGTTTGAACAAACCAAAAAACGTACTTGAGAGAGCAAACTTGATAGTACCTGCACTGTTTTTAATTATAGCCCCATAACCACTGCAGTGCAATTGGGGAAAATAGCTGCATCATTAAAACAAACCCATTACAATGAAGTGTTTGCATGTAAACCTCTAGTTAGTGTGCCAGCCGACTGATTAGAGCTTCCTGGGCTGCTGGCTTCCACATAAGTCGAGTCATAGAGGTGTTGTGCGGCTGTCCATGCCTGAAGGAAAGAGGCTGCCTTTCTAAGAACTTGCGAACTAGGTGTGAGTTTGGTTTCCCAAACAAATGTGTTTCGGCTACACCATATCTGCCATAAGACCATGCAAACATTTCGTATTATATCAACAGAGACAACCTTGGAAGCATTCCAAATCTCGCTCGCGACATAGCAGCCCACAAACACATAGAAGCAGTCTTCATTATGGCCACAGTAGCCACAACTGGAGTCAATATTGATATCTTGTCGAAAGATCTGCTCTTTGGTAGGAAGAATATCCCGTAAAAGTCTCCACAGGAAAGCTTTAACTTTTGGAGGGATTGTTAGGTTCCACAAATACTTCCATATATCTTCACGTTAGTCATAAGGACCCTTCTTGAGTAGAAGGGCTTGGTAATAACTAGATTTGATAGTATAAGTACCCTGCTTATCAAAATGCCATAGCCATTTATCCCTTGCTTATCAAAATGCCCTAGCCATTTATTGGGTTTGCTCCTCAAACCCAAAGGGATCGCCAAAATATAATGCACATCCTCCTCACAGCACACCTCTTGAAGCTTCTCCACATCCTAGCAACGGTCCGCCCATTTAAGAAAAGCCTGGACTATCAGATTATGGTCCCTTGCTCCTATGCCTGCAAGCAACTGAAAATTCAAGTCCCTATGTATCCAAGGATCCAACTAAAAGTTTGTTGATTCCCCATTTCCTATCCAAATTTTGGCACCTACCTGAAGCAATTCCCTAGCTTACAGAATACCTCTCCATGTGAAACTTGGGTTAGAACCCAAACCAGCATTCATGTAGTTCCCTCGAGGAAAGTATTTAGCTTTGAACACGTGAAAAAAGAGAGTGTTAGAGTCTGTAAGTAGCCACCAACTTTGCTTTGCAAGAATTGCTAAATTAAAGCACCTTAAATCCCTAAAGCCCATACCCCCATCAGCTTTACTGTCACACATGCGGTCCTAGGGTAACCAGTGAATACTTTTTTCCCCTTCCTTTTTCATACCCCACCAGAAAGAGTTCATGATTTTTTGCATCTCCTCACAAATAGATTTAGGAAGCATAAACACACTCATACAGTAGGATGGAATAGCCTGAGCAACAAATTTTAACAGTACTTCTTTGTCCGCTCTAGATAAAAATCTGTTGTTCCATGTATTTTAACAGTACTTCTTTGCCCGCTCTGGATAAAAAATTGTTGTTCCATGTATTCACCCTATGCCATAGTTTATCACGAAGATAAGTGAAAATACGTTTCTTACTTCTCCTAATAAGAGACGGCAGCCCTAAATATTTCCCTTAATCCAACGGGGTGTAAACCCCTAGTATAGCAGATAGTTTCTGCTTCTCCTTTAGTCGAACAGATGGGCTAAAGAAGATGCTTGATTTTTGGTAATTAATAGACTGACCTGAAGCCACTGCATAAGTCTTCAAAATGCTCTTAATAGCTCCACATTCGGTCTCAAAGACATTAAAGAAAAGTAGCGAATCATCGGCAAACAATAGGTGAGAAATGCGTGGCTCGCTAGAATTTTCTCGGCACCCATGAATGAGACCTCTCCGCTCTGCTTGACTGAGGAGGCAGGAAAGACCTTTTGCACAGATAATAAACAGATAAGAAGAAATAGGGTCCCCTTGATGGATACCTCTACTTGGAATGATAGGGACGATCTCACACCCATTTAATAAAATTGAATAATTGACATCCCTAACACAAAGCATCATCAGTTTGATCCACCGCCCATCAAAACCCAAAGAAATCATCATAGTTTCAAGAAAACCCCAGTCAACTCGATCATAAGCCTTAGAGATATCAATCTTCAACACTGTACTTCCCAAGACTCTTGTGTTAGTTTTCATCCCATGAATTAGTTCGATAACAACTAAGACATTATCAGAAATTAGTCACCTGGGGAAAGCAGACTGGTACTCAGAAATAATGTGGGGAAGAATGCATTTCAACCGAGTGGCTAAGACTTTCGACATGATTTTGTACAATACATTAAATAATGCTATGGGTCTGAGATCTATCATATACTCAGGATGAGTGATTTTTAGGATTAAAACAGGAAAAATATCTATCAACGTGGTAGGAAAAGTACCTGACATGAGCCATGTATTGCAATCTTGGACTATGTCATCATCGATCACCTCCCAAAACTACTAATAGAATGCTGGATTCAAGCCGTCTGGGCCAAGAGATTTATCCGGGTGCATAAGAAAAAGTGCAGTTCTAAATTCCTCCTTCGAGAATGGAGCGAGAAGGAGTGCATTATCTGCTAAAGTGACACGGCATGGAACAGTACCTGCGACCCAGCTAGAGTCCACCGGTTCTCCACTAAACAAATATGAAAAATATCGCCTAACGATTTCCTACAGGCCTTGCAGATCTGACACCATATGGTTCAGATTATCTCGTAAGGCTGGAATGCAATTAGCACTCCGTCGGACCTTAACTTGGGAATGGAAAAACTTTGAATTTCGATCCCAATCCTTCAACCAAAACACCTTCACTAACTGCCTCCATCGAACTTCTTCATGCTCAAGTAGCTAATTATATTGAGCCCTCAACCGCGCCATTTCGCCATTAGCCCCTGGGGCATTAGTGCCCAACAAGTCTTCCAATTCAGCCCGCACTGCCTTCTTCTTGTGGAATACTTCCCGATTAAGCCTACCACCCCATGCTTCCAAAGCCACACAATAAGATTTTTTTTTGCCCATGGTACCCTGTAATCCCAGTTCCCACCACGCTTCCTTCACAACAGTCATAATAGCAGAGTCAAGGAGCCAAGAATTTTCAAAATGAAATTGCTTCTAGTGCCATACATATGAAGAGTGCTCAAGAGCAATAATAATAGGCAAGTGATTCGAAACAGTAGTATTAACTGCAAAAGAGAGACAGTCTGGGAAAAGGTGTAGGAAGTCACTGGTGGCTACCGTCTGGTCCAATCTTTCCTGCACCACTATATTAGAGCCACTCCGACATTCCCACATAAACAAAGGTCCTATGGTGGGTATCTCAGATAGGTGAGCATCCTATAAAGCACTTCGAAAAAGTGAACAAAGAAAATTAGGATGTACAGCACCTCCTTGTTTCTCCAGGGGCGAGAGCAAATCATTAAAAACCCCCATACAGAGCCATTTACAATTGCTTTAAGAGGCCAAAAGACGAAAAAGGCTCCAAGACTCTACGCATCGTTGTCGCTCAAGAAAGCCATAGAAACCTATCAATCTCTAGCCGCCCCTTTCCATACCAAAAATAGCAATGTCAATAACATTATTAGAGTAAGATCGCACAGTCACAATCACCCCCGTATTCCAAAAAAGAGCAAGACCACCCCTTCTGCCAAAATGATCCACTCCAAAACATGATTCAAAGCCCAAAGTTCTTTGGATAGTATCCAAACGAGAAACTTCAATCATAGTTTCTGTCAGAAAAATGATTGAAGGTTTATGGCAATAGACTAGGTCTTTTAGAGACCTCATTGTGTGGGCATTGCCAAGCCCCCGATAGTTCTAGCTGATGAGCTTCATGGTGAGCGGCTGGCCTACCTAGCAGGTCCTACCATTGGTAAATTGTCTTGTGGGGGTCGGGACAGGAGGTGAGTTTCAGTGGAATCCCTGTTACCAGAAACGAGAAAACTCGGTGGGTGTTCATGTCGCTGTCTTTTCTTTCCCTTGTCTAGACTCATTAGAGTGTGTTCTACCTCCAAAACATGGTCCATTTCCTCCACATTTGTCCCCGCAAGCGAATTGTGCCCTTTAGCATAAACACTCCCAATGATAGGGCATTGTTGTTTCCCTACTACCTTATCCAAAGCCTGACTCATAGGGGGTCGAAATGGGAGAGGTTGGATGTCGTATCGTCAAACTCCCAAAGTGATAATGGTCCTTTATGAGCTGCCAACCATCCGCTGACCGCAACCAGGAGCTTGTGCTCGGAGTATTTCACCTTATCGGAGCCACAATGTCGTCGTTCCACTGGAAAACAAGTTCCGATGCTAGTGTCTCCAGCCTTAGGTCACAGTAGAAATCAACATGCCCAAGAAGCCCATAAAGATAACAAAATGTGGATAGCCATTCATACTTGAAGGTAGCATAGGTGGTAGTTCCGTCATCCATAAGGATTTTCTTATTTCGAAGCAGTGACGTAAACACATCGATGGACACCCTCAGTCACAGATAATGCCCATCTGTGCCTGTGAGTCCTCGTGGATCATATGCCATAAATTTTCCCACAAAATCCCCAAATTGCTACGCCATAGTCTCAGACATAAATCCAGGAGGCAGGTTATAGATTTGTAGCCAGTGATCACAAAATCGAATCAGAATGGTTCTGGTGTTTTCCCCTTTTACCAGATGGTGGAGAACCAATAAGCGGTTATTAAAGGTCCAAGGGCTGCGATCTAGAACCCTTTGGACTTCTACAACATGGAAAAATTTGAACTTGAAATCCCCTTCCCCAAGCTCCGAAATGTAAACTCCTCGTGCGGGACGCCAGATATTAGCCAAAGTATTGCTTATAGCAGCTGGGTTTATGATGGCTTTTGTGAGAAACAGACCCACTAACACCTTCTCATTTGAATCCTAGAGGTTCCCTTCCAACTCTTCCTACGCCCAGCCTTCCTCCTCAGCATTGTGCAGAGAGAGTTGAGCCATGGCACCTTGCATTATCCCTAAACGAAGATCCACGTGTCACAGAGGACAGACAACTTTAGAGAAAGAAAGTAGGAACAACGTCGTGTCACAGAGGACAGACTTTTTACCATGATACAAAACATTCTCCTATTATCAGATGCTTATTCAACTTAGTAGTTGAGAGGAGATCTACAAAATAGGATCAAGCTTCAAAATGAAGTAAGAATTTACGATTCATGCTTAATTATGTTTTAGCATTTTATAAATTAAAGTGATCTTAACTTTCAAAAAATCTTAATGTTCTTTGTTTTCTTCTGCTACAAGGTGAGTTACAATAGCAACAGGTGAAGGCGTGTCACCGGAGGTGACAACGGTTGCGCTGCTCCTTATCATGGCGTGGATTAACAATGAAGGTGGAGTGATGTGCAACTTGCCGCTACTTGAAACATTCTTACATGTGTTATTGAAGACACTCCTCAAGGATGATGGCGAGAAGAAGAAGATGTCACGAACGCTAGCTGTAGGAAATACATTGGAGGCGCAATGCTGGAGAAGAAGATATAACGATAGATGGCAATTAGAGACTCACAGTGGCTTTAGCCAGCGGTAGGGCAATGTAACATAGGGTTTAGGTTTTTGACTACTAGGGTTTCTGAAGAGGAAGAAAAGGGACATTTAGAAATAGGTTTACGTTATTCTAGTATTGGAATAAAAATGTTTTGAAATAAGTTTAAGTTTGTTCCTAACTAAATTTAAGTTATTCCAAGACTATAATAAGGATGGTTTGGCAGTTAGGTAAGTAATCTAAAGTCTCAAGAAGGGCTGTTGACTATTAGAATAATATGTTCAAAGAAGGATTTGAGATTGTCCTTAGATTAGACACTGTCCTTAGATTATAACTAATCTAATTTAGAATAACCTATAATGAAAATAGAATTTAAATATGTTTTCAATTCTGAATAAATTTTAAAATTAAATCAGTCATTTTCTTAACTTGATTAAGATTAATAACTAAATTGATTTTGATTTTGATTTTTATAGTTAAAATTGATTTTATTTTTAATTAGATTAAAATTAATTAATTAGATTCATTTATAATTGAGAGAAATATTTTTAAACAATTAAAATGATGCTTTTATTCGATTTATTCATTATAATTTAACTAAAATAAATTAAATTTATCATTTTATTTATTTAGAGAATTATTTTTCTATTTATTTAGAAACAACTTCTTTATTAATTTGAATAACAAGTTTATTTACTTATTAAAAAGATATTTTTAATTAAATTTAGAAAATATTTTTGATAGTGCTCAAATTATAAATGGTTTTGATTTAATTCTCCTAATTTTTCATAAAATTATGCTCAACCTAATGATAATTGTGTATTCTTTCTATTTTTAAAGGTTTGGAGCCTTATTGATCATTAATTGGAAGGAAAAGATCAATGAAGTGAAGAAAAAAGATTGATTAAGAAGGAAAAAGTGAAAATCCTATGAAAAGTGAGGTGGGCATGCCTAAGGATCATTATAACAAAAGCATACATTTCACATCATTTTTAAAGTAGACGTCGCAAATTGTAGGAGGCTTTCGTGATGTTTGAAAAAACGTCACAAAAAGAGCTAAGATTCTGTGATTTTGTATGCAGTCGTCGTGGATAAACCAAGTGTTTGATGTCGTTTTGTTATAAAGACGTCCCAAAATAGTAAACGCAACGTTCTACTGAATTAAACGTCAGGAAAGGCCAGGTCCACATTGTTCCCCTCGCCCCCACCAGAACGACGTCGTGTCGTTGGCCCAACACGACGTCATTTTTGTATCCTTGAAAGTTAAACTCCTGCCCTCCAATCAGTTGAGAAGATGTCATGTCCCCGCCCCCTATAACTGAAGTGAATCACACGTTAATACAAGACTTATTATACGATATGCAAATGCACAAGAAGGGGGGGTTGAATTCTGTATTTTCCTTTTTTTAAAACCCTTCGAAAACCTTTTGTTAAAAGAAACTTGTTCTTTTTACAAGAACTACTGAAAATCAAAGTTAAAACGTATTTTTCGAAAACTTGTATAAAAACTAGTTAAAAAAAATTGAAAGATAAGAGAGATAAAGGGTAGAGAGATGTTGACACAACAATTTTTATACTGGTTCACCCCAAATCGTGGGCTACGTCCAGTCCTCAGATATCTTTCTAAGATTTCACTATCTCTCAAAACTTTATAAGTATTATTTGTCTCTGAACCTCTTCAGGTCTCTTACAATCAGTATTCTTTCACACATAGCCTCTGCAGGCTATCTGTACTACTTTCAACTGAAAGGTTTTTCGAGCTTTGTTACAGAAAAATAGCTCTAGATTTTTTGCACAATAGTTTCTCTCAAGTATTGATAGCTTTTGTAACTTTTCATATCGTAACTTTATGTAACTTTTTAATCTTCAACTCCGACTCATATTTATAGTCTTCGTCTTCAACTGCTTCTTAATTCTTGATTCTTGCTTCTTTCAAGAAACGATTATTCAGTTGAGTTCTATAACTAACTCAAACTGATTCTTGATTCTTGCTTCTGTCTGCTTTCCTTCGTTTACTTTTTATCGTCTACTTTTCTTTATCTACTTTTTATCTTTGCTACCGTCTGCTTTTCTTCGTCTGCTTTTTATCTTTGCTTCCGTCTGTTTTTCTTCCGTCTTCTTTTCTTTGTCTACTTTTTATCTTTGCTTCCGTCTACTTTTCTACTTGCTTCCGTCTGCTTTTCATTTTTACTTCCGTCTGCTTTTCTACTTGCTTCCGTCTGCTTCTCATTTTTGCTTCCGTCTACTTTTCATTATTATTTGTACTTCATCAAAATCGTTTATGTAAAGTCATTTTGACTTAACAATCTCCCCCTTTTTGATGATAACAAATAATCATACAAGTAAAATGAAAAACTATAAAAAATGTACAGATGAGAAATAAGAACATATCTTCACTTCATCTTCTTCAAGCTTCTAGTTCCTCATTTCTTCATTTTCTGCTTACTCTTCCTCCCCCTATCTTTTTCTTTCTTCTTCAAAATTTTTCTTCTCCCCCTTTCTTTTATTTCTTTTTTTCCCCCTATTTGTTATTAATAAAAAATGATTATGACCGATGATGCTTCAATAATTCTTTCAACAGCTCCTTTATCTCCCTGACTTCTCTGCGTAGTTGAATAACTTCTGCTTGTAAGTCAAAAGATGAGGTTGGTCGGTCATCATCCTTCGGTTGTTCTTCTTTAAAAGCAATTGTAGTGTTATATGCATCTGAAGATGGAACATATGCTTCAATGATCTCAAGGGTAGGAGGTTGAATAGATAGGTTGGGTTTTGGAAGATCTAAATCATCAAGAGCTGGTAGTCTTAACACTTGTCTTCCATGCAAGGGTAGGGCTTTTCCAATTAAAGATGTATTAGACAATGGCCTAATGCGCATAATTGTCTGCATAAGGGATTCAGTGAACGTCCCTTTTGTAAATTTTCCCCCCACTAGACAATTTTCATCTTTAGTTGTTGCACTACTACTAGCTCTTGAAATCTGATGGGAAATGAAAGTTCCCATCATAGTCTTCTTTACAGAGCATGCTTCATCTATGCTCCGCACTTCTTCTTCAATTTGATCTGCTGATAAATCATCTATTACCCCTTCAGGGTGTAGTTTCTGCTTCCCCTTATTTTGCTCCATGGGATTCCTTAGTTGACGGTCAGGTACAACCTTTATCACCGTTTGCTTTGTGACTGGGTAAATAGTGTACAGTTGGCTTGTCATTTTTGTAGGGTATGGTTTTGTTGCAACATACCTCAAGGCTTCATAAAAGCTCCTCTCGTCTTCATTCAACAAATGCCAAGTACAACTATTTATCGGAATAGGTTGTAAATATGCCTTCACTAACCTTTTTGTAATATCCCTGATGATTATTGAAGTACTCCTCGTATTCACAGGTTGAACTTCTTCTATCACTCTGATTCTTAAATCTTTTTTCCTCAGAAATTGAGAAGAGTTATATTGAACCAGACTAAGTTCTGCTGACTCTTCCTGTGGAACATTAGTAGGAGTATCCTTCTCTTGACTAATTTCTGCTGATCTCTCCTGTTGACCATCAGTAGAAGTAGCATTCTTCTTACTTGGTTCTGTTAATTTCTCCTGTGAAACATCAATAGGAGTAGCCTTCTTCTGACTTGGTTTCTCAGCAGTAGAAGTACTCTTCTTCTGATTGAATTTTTCAGTATTCTTCTGTGCTTTAATCAGTCTTGGATTCTTTTGAGGATGTGGTTTCTGCTTCTCCAACTCCAGTTTTCTCTTTCTCTCAGTCTCTTTAGCCTATTTGGTTGTTTCTTCATTTAAGATAGAGACTAGAGATCTTGTAGCCTTAGGTGCGCCTATCTCAGAGACCTCAGCCTGACTTCGTTCTCTGGATCTCTTTTCTTCTTATTGTCGCAAGGTTCGAATCTTTGGTGATCTCTTCGCTTTCTTTGGAATTTCACTCAGAAGCTTCTCCCCTTTTCTTTTCAAAGCACCTTCATCTGTCCTCTGTCCTCTGTACTCGGCTACTTTCTTTTTGAATAATCATCTTTTCTTTCAAAGTTTATTCAGATGATTTCCTCCTTTCAATCATGGGCATGTTTGTACTAAATTGAGATTTAGAACTTTTTGTAGGAAATTTCTTCATTTTACGCTCCCCCTCAGTTCTTGCTTTAATCTCAGAATCTGCTTCTGCTCTGCCCAGATTCTTTAAACCCATTTTAGCCACAGTTCCTGAGTTGATAACACTCTTGACAGTCATCTTAACTCTGTTTCCCCTATCAAGAAGGACTCCAGACTCCCTAAATATCCTTGTTAGCAACATTCCATAAGGGTAATTGTTCATATCTTTCATAGCCTTAACCATATACTGAAAAATCAGAAATGGTAAGTTTACAGGTTGGCGATTTAATAAGTAGAATAAGTATTGTTCATCCAATGTTGTCACCAAATGCCTTGAACCAACTCATGGTAAGATGTAATTGAACAGTATTGCATGTAGTACCCTAGCCTTCGGCACTAGACTTGAGGTCTTCCTCTCCGTTGGGTCATTGTCTCCATACAACTGACGAATGACCTCCTCTTCCTTAACATTGACTTTCTTCATCCATCTAGCTTTTCTTGTGAGCTTTTCTCCAGCCGATGGACATTCAATCACCTTTTCAATCAACTCCCTTGTCACAACAATAGACAATCTATCTACTGTAGAAACAATAGTATTGTCTACTAGCTTCACATTCTTCTAGAAATCATACACTTCATTTGAATATACGATTTCTCGCACTTGGAAGAACTTCCTCCATCCTGCTTCCACTATCTCTGGTTCAATGTCCATGTCGTTTTTCTTCAAAGATTCAAAATCAACATATCTTCTGAAAATCATTGCTTGCTCCATTTGATTCTTCGATGAGTAATGAACCGAGTTCACTGATTTGTTCTTCAAAGGTAAGGTCGGTTACAGAGATTTGAGAGGGCTAAGAGCTGAGAAGTTTTTATGTTGATAATACTCGAAAGGTCTTATCAGGCATGTTCTAGAATAGGTGAAGTTCTCAAGACGATGAGACTTTCCCTCCAAAACTTCATACCAGCTGTAACTCATTGTTACTAATGCCGTTAACTTTGACGACCTTTTAACTTGCCTGTGACGTGTTAGACGGTTGGTCACTTAACATCACCATGTTGAGATTTCGTCTGATTTCCTTGAACCGTTCTTCACTCAGTGGTTTAGTGAAGATGTCCACCCATTGAAAATTCGTCTCAATAAACTGAAGACTCACAATCCTTCTCTGAACATAGTCCCATAAGAAATAATGTCTCACTTCGATATACTTCACTCTCGAATGCTGAATTGGATTCTTGGACAAGTTGATGGCGCTCGTGTTGTCACAAAAGATTGGGATCTCCTCTCCTTGTACTGAGTAATCTTCTAGTTGATATTTGATCCACAATGTTTGTGAACAGCAGCTTACGACAGACATGTACTCGACTTCAGCAGTTGATAAGGTGATTGAACTTTGTCTCTTGCTCGACCAGGATACTAGGTTTGAGCCAAGAAAGTGACAGCCTCCACTCGTACTCTTCCTATCAATTCTATCTCCGGCATAGTCCGTATCGCAATATCCAATCAACCTGAAATCTTTACCTTTCTTATACATTAAGCAAAGATCAATAATACCTACGAGATATCTCATAATTCTTTTAACAACAATGTAATAGACTCTCTAGGATCGGCCTGAAACCTTGCACACAAGCATACACTGAACAGTATGTCAGGTCTGCTTGCTGTAAGAT
>JANIJH010555588.1:0-14826 GCA_024520975.1 Erythroxylum areolatum
TGATTCTTGATCTTTAAAGAAACGGTTATTCAGTTGAGTTCTGTAACTAACTCAAACTGATTTGATTCTTCGTCTTCAACTCCTTCGTCTCATTATCAGCTTCGCTTCGTCTCATATCGCTTCTGTCTTATTTTCGCTTCCGTCTCATTTTGCTTCTGTCCCATTTTGCTTTCGCTTCTGTCTCATTTTGCTTCCATCTCATTTTGCTTTTAGTTCCGTCTCATTTTTCTTTTGCTTCCGTCTCATTTTTCTTTCATCTCATTTTGCTTCCGTCTCATTTTTCTTTCATCTCATTTTTCTTCCGTCTCATTTTTCTTTCGCTTCCGTCTCATTTTGCTTCTGTCTCATCATTATTTGGTTTTCATCAAAATTAATCGTAAAGTCATTTTGACTTAACATATATATCCTATTGTATGTCTTTCATCGTTGGGTATTTTCTGTAATTGTTTGTAAATTTGTTCTTGATCAATTAAATTTAGTCTAATATGTCCACTACATTGATCAATTCGAATTGGTGTTTCATGAAAAATTTTACCATAATAAATAATATTCTATCTATTTATTAAATTTTTTAGAAAAGGATTATATATATATATCTTGTCCAGTTTTTAAGTTTAGTTAAATTTTAGCTTTTTGTTTTTGTTTTTTTAGAGAATAAGGTGTTTATATGAAAAATACCAGTGGATTAAGTTAATTCTAAATTATCAATACCTAATATATTTTGGTCTTCGGTAATTCGTTGGTCTTCTGTTATTATGTCAGTCATTTCTACTGATGGTGGTGATTCTATAAAGTATTATTTAAATAATTGAGTTTTTAGAGATAAAAATTAAAAAGATTTTGAGCTAATTCTAATTGTTCTTTTATTGGTTTTATTCCATTTTGATTACCAATAACAAATTGTACATAATTATATCTTTCTTCATAATATTCTTTTTCGGTTTTATATTGATTAACTAAATCTTCAATATATACTATATGTTCTTGTAATTGTTTATAGAAATTACAACTAGCATGATTCATTAAGATGTATTATATAATGTTCTTTAAATTGATTACATAAATATTTAGCATCTTCTTTTTCTAATTGATATAGTTCATTATGTCGATTAATTCTATTTTGATAAAGTTGGATTTCTTCAAGTGGTGTAGCTACTAATTGAAGAAAATTATACATGGCAGTAGAAACATGGATAAGCTTTCGACTAATACTTAATTTATTTTCATTGTGGACTAAGGCTTGATGAGGAGTTTTACAAGTTTGACAAACAGGCATAATTTTAGTAATATTTTGGCTAATAAAAGGATTTCTTTGTTTTATGATTATTGTAAGGATAAATATTGTAAAATAATAGGTCTAAATTTATATGTAAGACATTCATGAAAGAATAATCTAATAGAGTGAAAATTTAAATAAAGAAAAAAAGTAGATAAAAATGTAATAATTGACATACAAGCATGAATAATGATTAAATAAACATAACTAATAAGAATTGAAAGATAAAAATTAATGAACTCATGAATAGTTAATTCCTTGTGTTGTATCTAATAAATATTGCATAAACAATTTTGTAAAACCATATTGTAAACAGGTAAACAAAAAATCATTTAACTTATGTTTGGAAAAGGAAGTAAAACTAAGAGCTAAAAAGATAAATATAGGTTTGAAAGAATTAACCATGATTAAATATAAATAAAGAATGAATGATGAAAACATAAAAATTAAAGAAGTCATACCTTAGTTCTTGTTTTCCTTTTAACGCCAATCTTCAGGCTAGTCAGGAATGAGAGAGAAAGTATAACAACTAAAACATTTATTTTTTCATATTGATAAGAGACACATTTGTCTCTTTTATAAACGACTGGTTAGCTTTTACAAGTAATTGGAAGAATCGGTTAAAGCGCAAACGACAAAAGAAAAGGCAGAGAAAAAGTAAAAACAAAAAGTAGAGGAATCTACTTTTTATTTATTGGCTTACAAACAGAGGCCTACATCCTTTAAAGATTCGTCCTTTAAAGATTCTCATCCGTTGAATGCTTTACTCTTCAATTATTGTGTCAATTGAATTGTTGTCATCTTTGTCATTTTTAGAAGTTGAAGGACAATAATTACATTTATGCTGGGGATGGTTGCAGAGTGGCTTACAGATAGCCTATTTCCACTGGTCAAATAAATCATTAAAGATGCCATTGATAGCTGAAAAAGGTTGTTCAAATTGTCGAATAATCTAAATAGCTTCAGTTGATGCTGGTGCTTTATATGTAGAGATCATAATTATATTTGTTCCTTTGTAGTTAACTTTGATTAAAGACTCTACATCAATCCTTAGACATTGTGGGTATACTCCTTCCAGACAATTGAGATTTAGCTGATTAATGAGATCTAGCGAAAAGTATGTCAAGGTGGTTCATCAATGGGAAGATACATCCCATTGCTTATTCCAATTTGGATAAATGCTACCTTGGTGACTTTAATTTCAGCATCTTTGAGATTATCTGTTTCTTTAAAAATGGGATAACTGCTAAATACCTTGATGAATATTTCTCGTTCTTTGGCAAACCAATCCTTATAATTTTTGAGTGCTTGGATAAATCTTGTAGGAAATTCTGTAAAAATTTTCAATTGGGTTAGATAAATGGTATCAATTAATCCACTATGGAAGGAGAGATAGGTTGTCAATGGATCTGCTTCAGGGAAAATGATAGCTTTGGGTCCATATCAGCCTCTGTTTTGGAGATAGTATTGAGATAATTAATGTTCATCCTTTCACTCATTAAGTGCTTGAATACAGTCACAGAACATTTCAAATGTAATCTTGTGCATTTCTTCTTTGAAAGCTTTGGTAGGAATAAAGTTGATTTTTTCCATGTTGATTGGTTTTCCTAATGTCTTCATATTGAGCTCTAGAGGAGGCCTTTCCAAAACTTGTTTATATTGGGGCTTTAATGTTGGATTTTTGAATTCAGCCAAGGCTCTCTCTGCCTCTTGTTTACAAGAGAAACTTTTATGTAAAATGGATGATTTACCGGTGATGTGAACTACAACTTTGTGCCATTCTTCGTAGATGCCTGCCATTGGACCATTAAAAATGACATAAAATTTTTCTTCTTTAAAACTCATCTTCTTTGAGAATTAGATGAGGAGATAGGTGGTGTGGGTAATATGTTTTGGGTTATTTTTTATGGGGTAATGGGATGAATATTTGGTGATGCAATGGGTTTTGGTGGTTGCTCTGAAGCACATTATTTTTGAGTAGAGTAATGGTAGACCTTAACTGGTTGATTTCCTTAGTTATCAGTCCAACTCGTTGTAATTCAATCAATTCAGCTTCTTTCTTAGTTAATGATTCCTTGAGACTCAAGATTGCTGCTTCCATTCTCTAGTTAGAATATCTGCAAGGCTATTGTCAGAAGATTTTACATAATAAATATTAAAATTATTTAATTAAGTTCTAACTGCCACTTGATTAAGCTTCCTTGATTATAATTAGTTTGGATATTGTATTTAGTGAATCCATATAAATACTTTGAATCAATCGTAATAGATTTCAACTGGTAATAGATGAATACGCCACTTTCTCAAAGTTTTGAGACAAGCTAATGGTTCCTTTTCACGGATTAGATACTTAGTTTCTGTGGGATTAAATGTCCCATTTATATACTTGCATAATAAATGTTGTTTTTGATTGGGTGATCGTGCCAAAAGACATCTTGCCCATGTATCTATATTGGCATCAATTTGTACCAGAAGTGTATCCTTGGGAAGATAATTATATAAGATTGGGAGTTCCTTACAAAGAGATTTTAGTGTACATACTCCTTGAGTATCTTTTGTATTCCAATCCTATTGATATTTTGTGCTACATTTAAGTTGTAATATTTTTCTTTCTTTAGTGAGATTTTTAAAGAATCCTTAATCGGATATATAATTAAGTATTCCTAAAAATTGTTGTACATGAGTTCTATTTTTTAAAATGTCTAGAAATTGTTGTATTTTGATAAGAATGTTGGGTGTAATTTTAAAAATCCACTTTGAAATTCTATGCCTAAATATTCAATATTTTTTCAAGCTATCTTATATTTGTTTTTACTTAAAATTAATCCTTTTTCTTTACATCGTTGAAGAACAAGTTTGACTTTTTTCAAATGATCTTCTTTATTGGTATTTGAAAATATAATAATATCATCTATATAAGCTAAAGTAAACTCTTCTAATCCTTTTAAGTTGTTATCCATAAAACGTTGATAAATACTAGGTGCTTGTTTTAATCCAAAGGATAAGACATTCCATTGAAAATGCTTTTGTGGAGGACAGGTGAAGGCCGCTAATGGTTTTGTATTTTCATGTAGACTTAGTTGCCAATATCTAGATTTTGCATCTAGTGTGGTAAACCATTTATGCCCTTTTAATTTATTTATAATATTAGTCTTTTCTTGATATTTTATAAGCATCTCTTATAGTTGCTTCATTCAGGTTTTTATAGTTAATAACCATACATTGTTTTTCGCTTTTTTTTCATAATGGTTATTAACGTAAAAAGAAGGTGCTGAATGTTTACTAGTACTTGGGGAGATTAATTTTTTTGTGATTAACTCAGAGCGTTCAGAAACAAATTCTTGTACATCTTGTTGTGTATAGGGAATATTATTGGTAATGTTTATTTCTTGTGTAGGATCTTTTAATTTTATTTCAATTAGATGAGTATTAATATTTTTAATGGGATCTGATGTTCACCACAAACTTGATCTAGTAGCGTTTCTATTTCAGTTTGTAAATATAAATTATTTTAAATATAAAGTTGTAATTGATCCAGTTTTTTAGTTATAAGTTTTAAAGTTTTATAATAAGTAGTATGATAAATGGGAATTTTAAGAATAATAGATTTTTGGTTGAGTGAGTTGATTATTGGTGTTTTTAGAGTTATATAATGTAAATATTGAGAAAAAGGATTATATAATTTTAAAATTTTATTTCCTAAAATAAATGATAAGCCATATTCTTGTTGGTAAATTCAAGGTACTGTAAATGTATAATTTTTAATAATGATATTATTGCAATAACTTACATACCAAATGTATTTAATACTTCCATCAACTATTCGTATTTGTAATGGTTTATGTAATCGTTTCCAATTACTTAATAATGTTTTGGTAGCGATACATATTATAGCTCCTGTATCTATATAGGCTTTTATTTTTTAATTATGAATTTGTACTTAAATAAATGTTGTATTCATATTTGTCTATTGGTTTTGATTCTTAGGATTCACAATAATATAAAGTATTGATTGTAGAGTCTGTTTCATAATTAGATTACATAGGTTCTAAATTATATCTTTTTCATTACATTTGTTATTTGTTTTTTTTTTCGTTTAGGACATTCGTTAGTATAATGTCCTTCCTCTTTACATAACCAACATTTACATTGTTCCTTTCCTTTAGGGCAATAATTGTGTTTTGGTTTTATTTTTCTATAGGCTTTCTTTCTAAAGAATTTTTTATAAGTTCTAAACGATTTTTAAGAAAAATGTTTTTTTGGATATTTTTTTCCATTTATAATTTTTAAATCTAAGTTTTGGCTGTTTTGATCTAGGATATCTATAAGTAGTGAAATCACAAGCAAATTGTTGTGGTACTTCTGAATATTTTAAACAACATAATTGATAATTTTGTGTTTTAATGTTTTATGTATTTTTGCTTCTAAGCATTTTTGGGCTATTACTTCTTTGACAACTAAAATGGTTCCACCTAAATTATAAGCCTCAGTATTTTTACTTTATTTATCTAGAAAAACTTCTTCAATAGTTTTATTTATAGGATAGGGTAATTTTTTAGTAAAGATTTGAATATACATATCTTGTTCAGCTCTTATTAGTCGATAATAATATTTTTTAAATTCACAAATATATTGTTCTAGATAACATATGTTACAAATTCTCATATTATTTAAATGCCATAACACATTTTTCTTTCTTTATTCTCAATTTCTTGTTTATATAAAATGATATCTTTGCCAATAAATTCTTTATAAATTTCATTTCCTACAACATGGAAAGCTTTGACTGTTTCTAAAGCATTTAAGAATTCAATTGTATTTTTGATTTGTTCTTCATTATCTAACAAAAAATTTAATACTATACTTGTAGTTTTATAAGTAATAAAATTCCATAAAATACTTTTACTATTTATGCCTTCAAATGGTTTTTCTACTTGTATTACTAGTTCTAATTTATTAGACCATTCAATTAAAAAATTTTCAGGTGATGTTACACAATCTAAATTAAATACTCCATCTTGGTCCTAATTGTATATGTTTTGGTGTATATTCAATAGGAAATTTTTGTATTTTATTATCTTTTCGATAATATCCAAATTTGTTTAATTCTTCAGTTTCTATTGGTTTTGATTCCCAATTATATGTTGTTTATTAGTTTCTTTTTCGTTTTTCTCGTGTTTGACTACTTTCAGGTTGATCTGGATTCTTTTGTTGATCCATAAAAATTTCTTAATCTGATTCATATCTATAAATAATTTCATCTTGATCTGTTATTAGTTTAACAAGTTCATTTTTCAAAGACTTGTTTTCAAGTGTTAATTTATTAAATAATTGAGTAATTTCTTCTAATTGTATTTTAATATCTTTTTTGACTGTTTCTATATTTTCTGTTGCGGTAAAATATCATAAATCTAGAACACACAAAGCAAAAGCACCATATTCATAAATTTCCTTAGAGGAATTTCATTTGATGAAGAGGAACTTATGCTTTTAGGAGATGAGGAGCTACTACTTGTAAGAGATGATAAGGGATTTTCTAGTTGTAAAGGCTAAGTATCATCTACATTATTGATTGGGACTGGAACCTGTTCATTTGCTTGGGCAATTTCCTAATTCCTTGCTGCATCTTCATTGAAATCCACATTTCTACTAACAACAATTTTGCCGCTTAAAGGATTATGTAGCCTATAAGCTTTAGATTGAGGACAATAGCCAATAAAATTGCACTTTTCAGACTTTTCATCAAATTTACTATGTGATTGAGAATTAACTAAAGCATAGGCTACACATCAAAAAATTCTTAAGTGACAGACACAGGGCTTCATACCTTTCCATTCTTCATATGGTGTTTTATTCATAACAACCTTTATAGGAGAAATATCTAAAAGATATATAGCCCTCCCTACGAATACCATATTCTTCACATAATTTATTAAATTCAGTAGATGTAAACTCACCTTCTCTGTTAATTTAAGGGCACTTGATATTGCTACCAATTTTATTTTATACGAAGGCCTTAAACTTCGAAAAGTGGGTCAGAGTTTTAGATTTTTTCTTTAAAAAATAAACTCAATTCATACGACTGTAATCATCAACAATTAACAAAAAAATCAATTTCTACCAAAAGATTTTATATTCATGGGTCCACAAAAATCATAATGTGCTAACTGAACACAAAAATTTGCTATAATAGATTTCCCAACAGAAAAGACTATTTACTTTGCTTACCCAAAGCACATCCTTACAAAAAAAAACACAAAATATTCAATTGTAGTTAACCAAATAATCATATTATTTTGACTCAACAACTTCAATTCACTCTCATTCAAATTTATACTCATCAATTGTACTAACATTAAAGGCAAAATTATGCAACTGATAAACATCAAGTAGGAACATATTATTACTTGTCTTTTGAACAATGACAATGATACAACTAGACTTTTTATCAACAATTGTACATCCACCATCATCAAACACAATTCTATAGCCACTATCCATCAATTATCCAATGCTCAATAAATTATAAGTCAAACTAGGAACAAACTATACATTAGATAAAAGTTGAGTATTACCACTTCTCTTAGTGGCAATTATAACTTTCCCTTCACCAAGATATAAATTTTTGTCACCTAGCCGCACTGTGGACTTTTTTATGTCATCAAGCTCTTTAAATGATGTTTTCTCTCCTATCATATGATTAGAACAATCATTGTCCATAAGCCAAACATTATCAGTAGATTTTTTATAAGAATGGGACATAAATAACATACTTTCCTCTTTTTCTTCCACAACATTGGCAAGCTTTTCTTCATTAACACATCTTTCTTCAACTTAGCCCAAAAATTAACTTCTTTGCGACCTAGTTTGCCACAATGATAGCAATTAAATCACGTAAAACTAATAGTTTGGTTTACAAATGAACAATGACCTTGTTTGATTACTTTGCCTTTGCTCATCATTTTTATACTACCTTTATTGACGATTTGACCGACCTCTATGGCCTCTATCATGTCCACAACCATGACCATGGTAACAACCAAGACCACCTCTATTAGAGTGTGCTTTAGTCTAGTTTATTTGATCTTTAGCATCTTTTGCATCTTTTCTTGATCTTTGAAGTGTTTAGTTGTTTTTTTTACATTATCCAGTGTTGAAGGGTAGTTTTGGAGCCTATTTGTAGAATGGATTGATGCACCTAGTTGATGAATTATATAGGTATTAGATTTTTAGCTGATAATGAAATTTGGTGGAGAGGAAGGACAATGTGTGAGGAGCTTTTACTTCAAATTTCAAGTCAATCGGAGGTCCAAAGAAGAAGTTATGGCTAAAAGAGTGAACAGTGCAGAAATTGTCAGACAGCAGTGCACGATCATGTTTATGCACGATCGTGCAACTACCAGATAACCAACTCTCTGTCACGATTTACAACTACAGATGACCAGCTCTCTATCACGATCATGCTTGTACACGATCGTGCAACTACCAGACGATCAGCTCCCTGTCACCCTTCTGCTTGAGCACGAGTGTGACATGCAAAACTCGCTAAGATTAAAACACAGGATTTTAAGTGGTTTGACCCTCCCCTCGACCTATATAAAGTGTCTAAACCCTAGGAGCCTCCATCCATTAGTTAGCTAGCCAAAGAGGGAAACACATAATCTACCTTAGAAAAGTGGCAACAACATCAAGATTCGGAATTTTTTCCATCTTTTTGGAGTGGAGACAAGGAGTTTTTGACTTTACCCAGATTTTATTCTTTTCTCTTTATGAATTTTAGTGTGAAAAACATGGATTTTGATGGATTGTTCATGATTATGAGTAGCTAAACACCTTGTAGGAGTTGTTCTTAAACTATTTGCGGAACTCTTATTATTTTGGATATAATGAAAGATGTTTTGTAATATTTATTATGCGTATACCATACAATAGACTGAGAGGGTGAGTGTGGGTATTTAAGTTGGGTAGTGTAACAAGAGTAGCTCCCAATTAACCTAATAAATATTCAATTTTTTTTTTACAAATAGTTTAAGAGGGATCTTAGCTATTTGCTTAAAATCGCCTATAGGAGTGCATAAAATCTTGTTAAAGAATTAAGAGAAGTTGGTAAGTCTAGAGATAACATAACTAATTATAATATGTTCAATTAGGGTCAGCTATTATGCCTTGAGAAAGGGTAATTAAACATTAGAAAATCAAGGTTCAAGCATAATTGGATCAAGAACACAAGAGGAAAGCAAAATAGGGATAGAGTAATTCCTAAGTTTAAACCTTGGCCATTAGATTAATGCACTTTGCCTTAATTAGTTGTTCATTGCTAGTATAATTAATTTTCATTTAATTTCTAGTTTTTAATCTTTTGAAATCATTTTCTTAAATAAAGCTTAACGTAAATTGAGTGGTGTCTAACATCAATCTCTGTGGGATGATATCTATTTTTAACCATAAGTAATAATCCGTATACTTGTGGTTTTTGATGTAACACTAATAGTTTGGTTTGAGAACAAACAAATTTTTGAGGTCGTTACCAGGGATTGATTTTTTGAGCATCTTGTTTAGTTTAGATGACTTCGATTTAAGAGCTTTTAATACTTTTTCTTGTTTATTTGTAGGTGCATGAACACAAGGAGCAGAAGAAGATCTACCGAGTTTAGTGAAGAAGAGCTTCCTAACATCAGAAGACACGAAAGAGAGCTAAGAAGAGCTAAGTGCCAAGAGGCATTACAAAGGAATATGCCGGAAGAAAGAGAACTAGGAGGGGTCCATAGGAGGGGTCCCGGATTTAGTCCATAAGGAGTCACAAGGCCTACAGTTCAAGCAAACAATTTTGAAATCAAGCCTGCACTCCTCAACATACTCCAGAATAGTGTTCAATTCTATAGGTTATCAACTGAAGATCCCAATTCCTACCTAGCAAACTTCTTGGTGATATGTGATACTTTTAGATTTCGAAGGATGTCTGATGATGTTGTGTGGCTCAGGCTATTTCCATCCACTTTACAAGATCGAGCTAAGGAATGGTATAACTCACTTAGTGCATCTCAAATTACCACATAGGAGCAAGTAGCCCAAACCTTCCTTGCTAAGTTCTTCCCTTTGACAAAGGCTACTCGGATCATTAAGGAGATTAAAAACTTTTAGCAAAATGATGGGGAGTTCTTATATGAAGCTTAGGAGAGGTTCAAAGAATTGCAACAAAGCTGCCCACACCAAAACCTTCTAAGGGAGTTCTTACTCTAGATATTCTACAATGGTGTAAATCAAACTATAAGAGGGACAATTGATACAGCTGCTAGAGGGTCTTTGATGAGGAAAACCATTGAGGCAGCTCATGATCTTTTGGAGGAGTTGGCTGGTAACATTTGCATGATATCAAATGAAAGGAGTAGGCAAGGCACAAAGGAACAAAAAGGCATGCCCAGATTACTGCTCTTACTCAGAATTTGAACAATATGCAAGGAGCTTCTTCATCCATAGTCAAAGCTATACAAACCCAATGTGAGTTATATGGGCAAGACAACCATTGCATAACAAAGTGTTTCTTGTTAAGAGCCAGTGGCATAGAATAGGTATAGTACTTTGGCCAACTGTAACAAAGAGGTAATAATCCATGCTCCAACACTTATAATCCAAGGTGGAAAAATCATCCAAATTTTTCTTGGAGTGCTAATAATGAAGGTGGCTTAGTAGGACCTCCAAGACCTCCCTGATTTTAGCAAGATTGATTTACAGGCTTGGATAGCAAGATGGATAGGATGATGGATGCGATGAACTCGATGAACTCTAAATTTACAACCTAAGAAGAGTACCAGAAATGGATGATTGCAAGCCAGGATGCAATCTTGAAGAACCATGCTTCATCCATCCATAATTTAGAGGTTCAGGTAGGCCAACTTGCTATTGCCTTATCTTCTAGAAATGTAGGTAGCCTACCAAGTAGTACTGAGGCAAATCCAAAGGAACAACTCAAGGCGATCACACTTAGGAGTGGTAAGCAATTAAAACAACCAAGTGCGCAATAGGAGAGCTAAACAAAGGAGAAGGGCAAGGAGAAAAAAAGGAAAAGGGAGGAATATCAAGAAGAAGAGAGGCCATACATTCCACCACCACCCTACAATCCTAAGCTTCCGTATCCACAAAGGGTGAGACAACATCAGGTAGACACTCAATTCTCCAAGTTCTTGGAGAAGTTGAAGAAGCTTTAGAATAACTTGTCATTGGTGGAAGCATTTGATTGCATGCCCAAGTATACAAAGTTTCTCAAGGACATACTCACACATAATGCACTTGAGAGGACAATCAAATGGTGACCCTGATAGAAAATTGTAGTTCAATCATTTCAAGCAGCTTGCCATCAAAACTATAAGATTTAGGGCATTTCACGATTCCATGTGTTGTTGGTGACTTTGAATTTGTTAAATACTTATGTGATTTAGGTGCCTGTATTAATTTGACGCCTTTATCTATTTTCAAGAAACTGGGCTTAGGAGATGTCAAGCCAACATCTATGCTCATTTAACTTACGGATCAATCCATCAAGAGGACATTTGAATTTGTCGAAGATGTATTGGTAAAAGTAGATAAATTTATCATTCCAATGGATTTTGTTGTGTTGGATTTTGGAGAGGATAAGAATTGTCCTTAGATTTTAGGTAGGCCCTTTATGAATACTGGTAGGGCATTAGTTGATGTGCATAAAGGGAAACTTGTTTTGAGAATTGGCGATGAACATGTTGAATTTAATATGTATAAAACTCTAAAGAAACCGATGGATGGTACAACATGTATGAAAATTAATATTGTAGATGATTGTGTGAAGGAAGTTGAAAAGATGGTTGCAGAAGTTGTTGAAGTGAATATGGATAAAGGTGTGAATGAAGAAGAGTTATGTGAGGAAAGTGAGCAAGAGAAGTTGGAGAGATCGAATACCCCTACACCACCCTCCCTTGTTAAGCCACCCACCTTAGACCTAAAAACCTTACCTTCTAACTTGAGTTATAGTTTCTTAGGTAAGGACCACACCCTACCCATCACCATATCCAACTCATTGGATTTTAAGCAAAAAAGGAAATTAGTAGAGACTATTAGTAAGAGGATGACAGCCATGGCGTGGTAAATTGATGATATTAGGGAGATTAGTCCCAATTTGGTGATGAATAGGATTAACCTTGAGGAAGGATGCAAAATAGTGAGGTAGAGACAAAGAAGCTTAAATTCACACATGCGATAAAGTCGTGAAGCTCTTGGACGCAAGGATTATTTACCCTATTTCAGATAGTGAGTCCTGTGCAATGTATGCCTAAGAAAGGAGGCATGATAGTTATGGAAAATCAAAAAGGTAAACAAATTTTTACTAGGACCATTACGGGTTGGAGAGTGTATATTGAATACAGGAAGCTTAACTTGGCCACCAACAAAGACCACTTTCCTTTACCTTTTGTAGACTAAACGATTGAGAGTGTGGCTAGCTATGCATTTTATTGTTTTCTTGATGGATATTTAGGGTACAATTAGGTGTTCATATACCCACAGGATCAAGAGAAGACCACTTTCACTTATCCTTATGGGACTTTCGCTTATCAGAGGATGCCTTTTGTGTTATGCAATGCACTTGTCACATTCCAAAGGTGCATGATGGCCATTTTTGTAGACATGAATGAGAATTTTGTAAAGTTATTTATAGAGGACTTCTCTGTCATTGGAGATTCTTTTGATGATTGTTTATTTAATTTAGACAGAGTGCTTCAAAGATGTGAGAGCCTCATCTAGTTCTAAACTGAGAGAAGTGTCATTTGATGGTCTAAGAGGAACTTGTATTGGGCCATAAGATCTTATGCCAATGGATTGAAATGGATGAAGCAAAGACCGAAGTGATTGAAAAGTTACCCCTCCCACCTACATTAAGGGAATCTAAGCTTTCCTTAGTCATGCAGTGTTCTACAGAGGGTTCATCAAGGATATTTCTCTTATTGCTAGACCCTTAACCCATTTGTTAGTAAAAGATGTGCCTTTTGTGTTTACTAATGATTGCTTGGATGCTTTTAATAAGTTAAAGAAGGCACTCACAATAACATCTATCTTGACAACACTAGATTGGTCACTTCCTTTCGAGATTATGTGTGATGTAAGCGGCCATGTAGTGGGGTGTGTACTTAGGCAATGGAAAGAGAAGAAACTACATGTCATCTACCATGCAAGCAAGACCTTGATAGATGCACAACTGAACTATATCACTACGAAAAAAGGAGCTGCTTGTAGTAGTCTTTGCATGTGAGAAATTTTGCTCTTATCTATTAGGCTCACATGTTATTATCTTTATAGATCATACGACGTTATGTTATCTCTTTACAAAGAAGGATTATCAGGTTAGGCTTATTATATGGGTACTTCTAATCCAAGAGTTCAACCTTAAGATTAAAGACAAGAAAGGAGTAGGAAACATTATAGTAGACCACTTATCAAGACTTGAAGGGGAACATAAAGAAGAAGAGGAGGAAATTGAGGAGCGCTTCCCTTATGAAGCCTTAATGATGGTAGAAAACCCTTTTCTTCCTTAGTTTGTAGATATTGCAAATTATCTCTCAAGTGGTGTTCTTCTCTTTGACCTTTATTATCATCAAAGGAAAAGTTTCTTATTCTAATGCTCTGATTACATTTGGGATGAACCCATTCTGTATAAGATTTATGCTGACAGTGCGATTCACAGGTGTGTCCCTGATGAAGAGATACCTGAAGTGTTGATGCAATGTCATTGTTCTACTTATGAAGGGTACTATGGAGCAAATGAGACAATTTCTTAGGTATTGGAGAGTGGATGTATTAGGAATGTCTTAGGAATCCAACGCTTCAAAAATCAGGTCAATCGGAGGTCGGACGAAAAAGTTATAAGCAAAAGAGTGAAGAGTGTTCAGGTGAGCCTGTGAGCCAAGTCACGATCATGACGGCTCGCGATCGCAAGCAGGCTCATAGAACGAGCCGACTCGCGACAGTGACAGCTCGTAATCACAATGGATCACAGAACGAGTCGAGTCGTGATCGCGATGGCTCACGATTGCGACGGCTCGCGAAAACGAACCGCGTCGCGATCGCGACGGCTTGGGGTCGCGAGGCTGGCTGCTCCTTCCTACTTCCGACATCCCAACTTCTAAATTTCATATCTTTTGACCCAGAACTCCAAATTTTACGAATTTGGTACCAATGGAAAGCTAAAAGAAATATCTACAACTTTTATGAAGAACTTAAAAGCAATTTCTACCTCTATAAGGGTCAAAATTCTACATCAATTTGGCTGTCTGAATATTTCATCCTAAACAGCATCTCAAACTTCTGAAAATCATAACTTTCAACTTCAATGTCCAAAAATTTCGTACTATATACCATTGGAAAGCTTAGGAATGGTATTTAGTATTAGTATATTAATGATAAATGGATAAAATATACTAACAAAATATAAATATTCTTATTCTTATTATTAATGCTAATTTTATATTCCTTATTAATATTATAAATTATATTATTAAGAATTATTATTTTGTTTCTTTAATTTTTTT
>JANIJH010555644.1:0-14819 GCA_024520975.1 Erythroxylum areolatum
ATAAGAAATGTAGCCATTTGTTTCTAGTTTAATCCAAATTAAGAATCATCTCGTTTGGATAACTAGAAAAAAAAGTTATGGCTAAAAGACTGAAGCATACTCCATGAACATTTTTCAGATCAACCACCCATTTTGTTTCACAATCTTTCCTTGACACAACTCATACTAAGATCACCCTTTCTACTTCATTTAATCCTCATTCTCAACTCTGTTTTCAACTCAATACAATCCATAAAATTGTAATTCATGATTAATCATGAACATCAATAACAGAACATATACATATGTATATATTCTTCATCAACTTACTACTCATATTCAGCTTCATTTTTGCTTTCATTTTACCTCTAACTTTCACCATAATTCTTCCCATTTCAAAATCTCTTATCCACCAGAAACACCAAAGCAAAACATGGACCTATCCACATTTCTCATTTACTACTTTAATCTTGTCTATAATCAAAAATTTTCATTCATTTGTTCTTTACTTATGACTAATCACCAAAATTTCTCATTCAATAGTTCTAACTTCTAAGAAACGTTCGAGGTCCAACATATTAACTTATGAAATTTCTGTCTAAGTACTTCAGACTAAATATACATACTTAATGTGAAATTCATTCACTCTTATCACTCTCACACACACACATTGATAATTAGTTAGTCAATCAAAATTGCAACTATCCTTAAGTAACTTTTCATGAGAAGTCATGCTATTCACAAAGATCAATAGGATTTATTAAACAACGCACTATTTTTGTTAATTTTCATTAACACGAACCTAGCCTTTTGATGCGAAGGTAAACATTTTTGATGAATGTCCCCCGATTACTCAACTAGGTCATGTTTTTATTAAGCGACTTAGTTGGAATGTCATTATAGCCTTTTGAAGTGAAGTTGAACATTTGTTATGAATGTCTCCTGGTTACTCAGCTATATTACATTCTCAACTGGCTACTAGCTCTATTTATAACCCGATTTGTTTCAAAAAGGGCTAGCAGGATAGTTATTTATTAAACAAAAACACACTTTTTTCTTTTTAAATATATTTTTTACCTACCTCATTTCTTTAGCTAATAATTCTCATGAAAAATACTAACGATGCTACTTATTTGATTGATCTAAATTTATAAATGAATGTCTCAAATTCCTAGGGTAAACAAACTAACATCATATCCTAATTAACATGCATATTTAATCAAAGCAACTTAGGACACTAATTTCACAAGCTAATAAATCTTAACAACCTAAAAGACTATGTTAAAAGCTAAAACGATTTTGTTAAGTCCTAGCCATTGACACATTAACATGACTCACATCATGCAAACCTAAACAAAACTAACATATAATATACAAAATTCACACTCAAAATAAAACATATAATGTATATAATGTAACCTTCCCGACACTTGGACAACACATTGTCCTCAATATGAGAAGGAAATATAACATACAAGGTGTGAATCAAAATAAAATAATACGAAAGATAAGAACAAAATAAAGACATAAATGAAAAGATAAGGGTTAGAGCATAAGAACCTGTCATGGTGATTGAGGTGGTGATGTCGATGGTGCTTGAAATCAATTGTGCTTGACACCCAAGATTGTTGCCCTATCTTAAAATTGCTTTTAAAGGAATAAGAGAGTTAGCAATCCAAACCATTTCACGTCATTAAAAACTTATTTATAGAATTTGAAACAAATCTAACTACATAACAATTTCAATCTAACTATCAAACATGCTAAGATATGGTCATTGACTTGACCTTTCATCTTAGGAAGCATTTTTAGTTATCCGAAAGGAAAGAAGTTACTTACTTTTACTTCGAGACTATTCTACTGAGATCATTTTGCAATGATGCCCATTCACCTTAAAGGTTTCTTTGTTTGCATTTTTCAATTTGAGGGCTCTATAGGAGAATATCTGGGTAATCGTAAATGATCCACTCCATCATGATTTAAGTTTTCTTGGGAACGAACTCAACCTTGAATTTTATGGAAAAACTGCATCTCCCACTTTGAATTCCTTCTGCTTAAAATGAAAGTCGTGCCGTCTCTTCACCTTCTACTTATATAATTTGGCATTTTTATACGCATTGTAATGAAACTATGAAGTTCATTTAGTTGTAGAAGTCGTTTCTTACCCACTTGCTTCCAATCAATTTAAAACCTTCATTGCCCAATATGCTTGATGTTCTAGTTCCATAGGCAAATGACAAGCTTTACCATATATGATTTAGAAGGGCATCATTTTGATAGGTGCTTTAAAAGCAGTTTAATGAGCTGATAAGGCATCATCAAGCTTTAATGCCCAGTCCTTCCTAGAATTATTCACCATCTTTTCTAGAATTTGTCTGAGTTCCTAGTTCATGACTTCCACTTGTCCACTTGTTTGTGGATGATAAGGAGTGGTAACTCAAAGGTGGACTCCATATCTTTTTGGGTGAGTGTTAAAATATTTGTTACAAAAATACATTCCCCCCCATCGCTTATTATTGTTCGTGGCACTTTAAATCTATTGAATATCTGTTTGATAAATTTATGTACAACTTTCCAATCATTAGTTGTAGATGCCACAGCTTCGGCCTAGCGAGATATGTAGTCCACTCCCACTAAAACTTATGTGTTTCCTATGGAGGTTGGGAAAGGACCCATAAAGTCGATGCCCCACACATCGAAGACTTTTACTTCTAAGATGTTGGCTAAAGGCATCTCATCTCTTTTGGAGATGTTACCTACTCTCTAACAATGATCACATTGTGCCACAAAAGATTGAGCGTCCATAAATAGATGTGGCCAATAAAATCCACACTTGAGTACTCAAGCTGTTGTTTTGTTTGCCCTATAATGGCCAGCATACCGTGCTTCATGACATTGTGTTAATATATCCAACATCTTGTCCTCTAGCACACATCACCTCATCAGCCCATTGTCACAAGTTTTATATAGGATTGGCTCGTCCCATAAATATCTGGTACACTCATGTAAGAATCGTTTCCTCTGCTGATATGAAAAGTTAGAAGGGATCTTACCACTGACGACAAAGGTTAAAATATTTGCAAACCATGGTGTTGTCATGCTATCGAGAAGCATATGGATTTCATTAGGGAATTTTTCATTGATATCATCACTTATCTCACATTTCCCTCTTTCCAGACAGGACTAATCGTTCGTGACCACATTCTCACCTCTATTCTTATCTCTTATTTCTATATCAAGCTCTTGTAAGAGCAACACCTATTGACTAAGTCTTCGCTTTGCATCCATTTTAGAAAAATAATATTTAAGCATAGTGTGATTGGTAAATATGATCACTTTAGAGCCCAAAAGGTATGAACGAAAGTTATCACATGTATACACCACTACAAGTAATTCTTTTTCTATGGTGGTGTAGTTAAGTTGAGGTCTTGCAAGTGTCTTAAGTGTGTAGTAAATTGCACGCAACTTTTTATCCTTTCTTTGACCCATCACGCAACGAATAGCTTGGTCACTTGCATTGCACATGACCTCGAATGGGAGTATCTAATTAGGTGGCACTGAAATTAGGATTAATGTTAATGCCTTCTTTAATTGATTGAATGCAAAATAACAATTATTATAAAAAAGGAAAAGCACATCCGTGATTAACAAATTTGTTAAGGGTCATTTAATGTAGCACCCCACTCTCACTAGACACGTACTATATATCCTGAGTGATATTCGAGTGCGAATCCTACCAAAGTGGCGTCCTAGAAAAGTCAATCAGTCAAAAACTCAGTATAATTAAAATTTTTTAACTATCAAACGCGTATGGGAAAATCAATAACCAAATTAGGCCCATTTTAATCATAAACTTTTTCAATCACAGTAATACAATCATTCAAATTTCAATAGCTATTTGGGCCCATTACAAATGCAGAATACTTGTAGTCGTAATTTCATTACATTGCAAAATCATTTACAAAACATTTCTAATCTAGAAAGTTATTACAAAACAGAAATGTTAGAATACCCAAGTTACAATAATTACGGAAACTTTATTTGACATAAAATAAAGAAAACAAATGCAGACGCGAACTGATCCTGACCTCAATCTCTTATTTGATTGTAGTTTATACTCCCGTTTATCTAACGGGGTAACTCTTCAGGGCCTAAAAAAATATTTCAAATTTTGGGTGAGTTTTGCAAACTTAATGAGGTAACCATCATCGATGGTTCACTCAATTCATGCAACACGTCAATACATGTAACATGTAATTCACATCCTTGCATTTAGCATAATTTATCATCTGTCACATTCTCACTTAAAAGAAAGGTAATTTCGCATTTCAAACAATCAAACATACTTAGTTAAAATGTATATGAAATGCTCATGTGACTCTTTTTCAAATAATTACGTTTTTGTGATCGAGTGCCTAACTGTCCCGTGTCCATTATAGATACCGGGCTTATTTATAACTGTCCCTTATCCGTTGGGGATACGTGACTCATTTTACATAGTAAGCCTTTGTCTTTTATACAATTTCTGAGATTTAGGCTTTTCACATTATGATCTTTAAGGTTTTTTTTGCTGGCGACTTCGATCACAACAGCCTTTATGTTTCATGCAATCATGTAATGGAATGCATTACATTCACATAATTTCATTCTATCACATGCTTTTGGATTCACATTTAGTTTCATATTCATCTTCATTTAAAACATATTTTTAAAGCAAACAATTAATTGAGAGAAATCGTCTAGGTTACTCACAGTACGCTCCAGATTAGCACTAGCTTCAATGATCTAGAAACGTTTCAATGCAGACGTTTATCCTGCACATCAAAATTATGCAATACATACGATCCACACACATATTAATACATGCACAATTATAAGCATTCATTTATGCACACGTGTGTATATGGAATATGTACAATGCATGCTCATGACAATCCTGGCTATCGCTCTATCATTCACATCACATAAACATTCGTATTCCCAAACTCATATAAGAACTATTTATACTTATGGACTATTCCTCAATAAAATCATTAGAATCTAATTTCATAACCTAACAAATCATTTCAGATTTTCCTCCAAACACTAACGTTTAGGTCTATTGTTCTTGATCATTTAGACAATGCAAATGGGGAAATTTGACAACACTTTCTCTTTGAGAATTGTCTTTCTATCTCTTAAGTTTCTAACGACACCAAAAAGATTCAATTTGGTTCAGTATTGTGAAAGTATACTCTAAATATTTTTGGACTGCTTTTATTCTGAGTCAGTGCCCTGCATTCAATTCCACCACGAAATTGAAATTCTTAGAGTTCGATTTATAATTTTATTACTTTAGATAATTTGTGGCCCTTGTCTCTAGTTTACTCCAAATTAAGAATCAGTCCATTTGGATAACTATAGAAGAAGATATGCCTAAAATACTGAAACAAGTTCAGTGTAGAGAAAAGTTCGTCGTGGTGAATTCCAGAAGTTCACCGTGGTGAACTCCTCCTGAGAGGAATTCTCGTAAAAATTTCACAAGTTAGCTATGGAGAACTTTCATAGACGCAAACCCAGTTTTTGAACTTCAGGTCAATTTTTGAGACTCTTTTAGTCAAAATTTGAATTCGACTTCTTCATGAAAAATGTAGCTATACGTCTATAGTTTAATCCATAACCATTTTATTTGGATATCTAGAGAAAAAGTTATAGCTAAAATATTGAAGTATAATCAAATGGACAATGTTACAGCCAATATTTTTTCAGCACCCATTAAACACCATTCACTCACCCTATCCAACATTATGTCATTCCCTAATCTATTATCCATCAAAATACAAACGCAAGACAAGAATATATCCCCATTTCTCATCCACGTTGCATCATGAACCCATCCTCATTTTATGAACATTTAACTCTTAACTATCATGAAAACGTGTTTCATTCATCAATTTAAGAAGAGTGATGCTTATACCTACTTGTTTAGCTTCAAGATCTTCAAACTCTTCAAGCTCTCTCTTAACCCCAGCTTTCTTCTCTCACACATGCATCAGCATTCATGGGTGGTAGGGTTAGGTCTTTATCAAGAAATGAAGAAAATAGAATGGATAGTGATGGAAGATCGCAAGGTTCAACTTGTGGCTTGGAGAAGAGAGTGTTGTGAGTGAAGAAGAAGAAGAATGGAGAAGATGAGAAATGAAGAAAATGGAGAACAAGGGAGCCGTTGTTTTTGGTAAGTGAAAGACCAAAATATGGTCTTTCACTTTATAAAAAAAGTGTTTCCTCAAGTGGTGTCGCAAGTGACACATGTCACTTGCCATATGTCACTTCCCCATGGTTCCATTTGGTCCACTTTAATGACTAGTCTATTTTGTCTCTAATTTCTACTCCAATTGTCTCCTAATTTTCAATAACATAAGTCATTAAATCTTAGTGTCACATATAAAAATTTCCATTGTCATTTGACTCTTATTTCTACTACCATTTAACAATCATTTTGCCACTTGGCAATTTTCCTAGTCCAAAAATACCTAGAAATTTCAGAAAAATTTCCAAAAAAATTCCAAAAATTCTAATTCAATAATTATAATCTCCAAATCAAATTTCAATATAATCAAACCACAATTTCCAATAAAATCTCATTTACAAACAGTTATACCCGAAAATGTCAATGAATGCATGTAAGTCATTTTTATATGCAAAATTTACTTTTTATATGTGTGTGTACACTACAGTATGCATGAACATGAAATGCACTTTCTTCTAATATCTCATTGCTATTTTCTCCATTACTGAAATCTAGAGCTCCAACCCTTAGTATGCGAACATGATGTTACATTTCGCCCCCTTAATAAATTTCATCCTCGAAATTATTATCTGAATAACCAATAAGGCAGGGGTATTGTTCCTTCATATGCTCCTCCGTTTCTTATATAACCTCATCACTCGAATACTTTCATCTAGATGACCACAGTCAATAGACTCACTAGGTCTTTCAATCACTTATTTTGTCACTCACTATTTTAACTAGTTCCTTAATATCTCATATTATTCAAATTTTTCACTTTACAAGCCGACAATACATCTTTGTCAGATCATATCATTATTTCTTAGCATATTCACATATCACATATTATAAATCTAAGTTATCCTTTTATCAGTAATACTAACTCATAATAATTTCGTGTAGATCAATTGATATCGGACTTAGTTTATCCTTTTTCCTTATTTGAGCACACCTTACCAAGGTGGTACTTTTAGAAACAATTCATCTTTCCTTAATAATTCACATCACTTCAATGTTAATTTCCTTCACGCTTATGTATATTTCACTATATTCCATAACCTCGATGTTGATCCATCAAATTAATTCATCTTTCATAAGCCACTTAATTTCTATTACATATTCAATTCACACACTAATAGTATCTTGAATTTATTCTGGCTTTTTTTCCCATTTTTAGGCCCTCTTCATTTCAATGTAAGGGCGAACGACCCTTTTTGTTGTATAACACCTTATATAGTACTCTAACGATATCAGTATGATAATGATTGATATACTTAAATTCAATTAAAACCATATATTAACCTCATGAACCTATGAACTCCAAAATATAAGTTTTTAAGCATATCCCCAATAGTTAAGACTGTCGGCAATTCATACACTTAGTTACTTGTTTCCACATCCTTAGCAGTTAAATACTATTTCAGTATATTCCTACTAGGATGTCTAGCTTAGGTTGTTATTTGCTTTCTCTAGTAATCTCTTTGCTCAATCCTCTTTACTGAGTACACATTCTTCTTATTTCAATCACAAGGTATCATTTTTCCCATTCAGACTCAAAATTTAGATTCATTTTCAATTTCTCAATAAGATTTATAGGTTTTGAATCCTCAATTTGGGCTTTACTAAACTTTTCATGTGGGACTGATCTTAAATTCAACAACTAATAGTACTTTGATTTGCTCAAAATTCAACTTAACATTCCATGCTCTTTATTACACTAGATTTAGTAACCTCGATATCTGAATTTTTGTTACACCACTATTGAATTTTCTATTCAATGCATCAAATTACGACACTAGCTTTACATACTCATTTGCTTAATCATCATCTTTTAGTAACTCTATTCATTGTCTCAACCTTATATTTAGTTCTTTTAAACTCCATAATTACCTCAAGCTTTAATGGTCTGTTTATTTATATATAGATCCAAAATGTTTAACTGTACAAATAATGTCTCCAAGCTCTCAAAGCAATCACCATTATAGCAAATTCTAAATCATGTATCAAAATCAACTCATGAGACTTTAATTGTCTCTATGCATACAAAATCACTTTATAATGTTGCAACAGATTGTATCTTAATCTCTGATGTGAAACTTCATTATATACTGCATAATCTCCAAACCTAATCGATGTAATTAACATCGATGTTATAATTCCTCAAAATTCTCTTTACATTTATTAATCATACGATTTACACATTTTTCCTCAAACATTTTTGTTAAAGGCTAAGATAAGGGCTAAGATCAGTAAGAATCTTTTAACAATTTCTAGTAGTATCCCGTATACAACTAGTTTAAGAATGCTCTGGATCTTATATACATTCCTCGATGTTTCTTATTTCTTCATTGCCTTTATAGTCCTTGGGTCTCCCAATACGCTATGTTCAAATACTATAAGATCCAATATTTTATTTGATCAAACTAAGATTCACTCTTATTGAACTCGACCTATAATTGTTTCTACCTTCATGATATGTAAGATTTATCCTCAAGTTTCTCAATTATGATCTTTGCTTTTCGCATACACTCAATATATCATTTATAATAATAGTCGCTAATTGATCTAGTTTTTCTTAGATCACTTTAATTTTGAATACCATAATATTGTCAGGGGCATTGTTAACTCCAACAGATATAACCCAAAACTCCTTATGCCCTTAATTTGTTCTCGTAATTCTTTAAGTATCTAATTCCTCAATGAGGTAGTATTATCTCATGTTATTATTATTATTATTTCCCAATTGACTTATTTTCTCAAATAATTTTCTCAATTCATTTGATTTTCTCTTATTTTCATATGGATTTATTCTAATGCCTGCTCATTCGTTCTAGTTTCTCCATACATTTCAATTTAATTGCAATATTAACTTCTTGTGTTGGTAACACATTCATCAAATCCAATTTGTATCTCCTCAATTCATTAATCCACTCGCGTAATTGGATACTTTACATCAAACCAAATGTATACGCTCTCGGTACCATATTCTACATCTTATGCTTGTGTCTCCATTAGGAATAGGACTCCAATATTCACTTTTGATTCACTGAATATTCATTTCTAATTTTTTTCTTCATTGATCATTCTTAAAATAAACTATCTAATCTACTTAACCTAATTCGGCGAAATTCTTCTTTGAACGAAGATTTCTTTCTACTATCATCTATACTGTTCATGTAACCTTTATCAATCCACTGTTATCATCATTGTTGATCAGATATTCTTAGTAACCTTAAGGAAATTAATTTCTATCATAACTCATATGATAAGAATATCCTTTCTAATAAGGCTTAATAAAGCATTGAGCAATTCATTTACTCTAATACCTTGGTATATATCATCAAGATCATTCCATCTTTTCCAGAGATGTGTTTTAAGACAATTTACCGATTAATAACTTATATTTAGGATACCTTAATCTCATTTGATTCAGGAAAACAATTTTCCATTTTTATCTGTCCTCAATCGTGGGGACTGTGCCATCATCGTGCCCTTCTTCTTTTTCCCAGAATTCATGACCCATAGTAACATCATCAATAACCTCAATCTATCGTCTATTGATCATTATTAGCACTTTCATGTATTACTCCAATTCATCTTAGACTTTGAACTATGGGAATTATGACTAACAATATTCAATAAGTCTTAGATTGCTTCTTATATTATCCCACACATATAATACATATGTGCCCAATATTCTCACTTGTCATGATAATCCCATTATCAAATATGTACGATAACAAATTAACTTAACTTTGGGGGCTTTTGCTTATCTCTTTCTCATTCTTACATAAAACCCTATCTTATATGCATTTCTAACTTTCTCTTTACTACACGTCATTCATCTCTTGTAAAGTCAATTATGTATATTTCTTTTCCCAAATATATATATCCTCAATCAATTCAAAATTATTGATGCATAATCATTATAAAATTCTGGTCTCAATTTCCCTAATATCTTCTTATATTGAATTATAAACTCTTATCGCGATACTCACTTAACCATTCTATGTTCAAGCTCAACCTTTTAAGGTCATAAGAAAATTTATTTTTTTTCAACTTGTCTTGTACACTTTAATCTCATCATTTCTACTTATATCCTTATTTTCCTCAAACAATCCACAATAATGCATTCACATTGGGTTCACATTCGAGGATATATCATCACAGTACAATATTAATATCATATTCCATAATACATCCACCAATATAGTTGTGTTAAATCTTTGTCTGTCATAACCAATCATATACTATTTCTCATTTTTTAAATATCCACAACTTCCATTTTCTCACATTCTAACTTATCATCACTTTTCTCACTATTTCTATCAACTTAAGCACTTAACATATGCTAATGTGTGTGACCCATACTCATGCGACTCAGACTAGGGATTAGTTGCTACCATCTACTATGACATGTCTAAAATGCATGTAACTTGACATATATTTCAGAAAACACCCATATAAGATACTAATTCTATGCTCTGATACCAAAATGTAGCACCCCACTCTCACTAGACACGTACTCAACATACTGAGCGATATTTGAGTGCGAATCCTACCAAAGTGGCTTGCTAAAAAAGTCAATCAGTCAAAAACTCAGTACAATTAAAAAAATTTTAAATATCAAACGCGTATGTAGAAATCAACAACCAAATTGGGCCCATTTTAATCATCCAAATTTCAATAGCCATTTGGGCCTGTTACAAATACAGAATACTTGTAGTCGTAATTTTACTACATTGCAAAATCATTTACAAAACATCTTTAATATAGAAAGTTATTACAAAACAGAAATGCTCGAATACCCAAGTTACAATAATTGCAAAAACTCTATTTGATACAAAATAAAGAAAAAAATGCAGACACGAACTGATCCTGACCTCAAACTCAATTGCAGTGTATACTCCAGTTTATCTAACGGGGTAACTCTTTAGGGCCTGAAAAAAATATTGCAAATTTTGGGTGAGTTTTGTGAGCTTAATGAGGTAATCATCATCGATGGTTCACTCAATTCATGCAACACATCAATACACGTGACATGCAATTCACATCTTTGCATTTAGCATAATTCATCATATGTCACATTCTCACTTACAAGTAAGGTAATTTCACATTTTAAACAATCAAACATACTTAGTTAAAAGGCATATGAATTGCTCATGTGACTCTTTTCCAATTATTACGTTGTTATGACGAGTGCCTAATTATCCCATGTCCATTATGGATACCGGGCTCGTTTATAACTGTCCCTTATCCTTTAGGAATACAGGGCTCATTTTACATAGTGAGCCTTTGGCTCTTATACACTTTCTAAGCTATAGGCTCTTTTTCACATTCTGAGCTTTAAACTCTTTTTTCGGTGGCGACTCCGGTCACAACTACCTTTGTGTTTCATGCAATTATATAATGGAATGCATTACATTCATGTAATTTCAGTCTATCACATGCTTTCAGATTCACATTTAGTTTCATATTCATCTTCGGACCGTAGTCTGATATTCAACATAATGTTGAGTATCACTATTGCATTCATATGCATATTCAGAGTTTTCTTCTGGAACTAGGTCCAGCATTTAACAATCAAATCAGGTATCATGTATTTCATCAAATTCACATACAAGTAGCACTTTAGTATCACATACATGCATCAAATCTTGGACCTTCATTGTCCGGTATCAACACAAAAATCAATTCACATTCATATCATCATTTAAAACATATTTTTAAAGCAAACAATTAATTGAGAGAAACTGTCTAGGTTACTCACAGTATGCTTCAGATTAGCACTAGCTTTAATGATCTAGAAACGTTTGAAAGTGGTCGTTTATCCTGCGTATCAAAATTATGCAATACATATGATGAACACACACATTAATATTTTCATAATTATAAGCATTCATTTATGCACTTTTGTGTATGTTGGACCCCAAATGTTTCATAAAAGTTGAAACTATTTGAATGAGAAATTTTGGAGATTAGTTATGAGTAAAGAACAAATGATGAAAATTTGTGAACCAAGAAATGATAAGCAAGGGTAAAGTAGTGAATGAAAAATGTGGATAGATTCATATTTTTGCTTTGGTGTGTTTGTGGATAAGAGATTTCAAGGTGGGAAGAATTGGGGTGAAAGTTAGAAGCAACAATGAAGTTGAATTGTGTAGTAAGTTGATGAAGAATATGTACATATGTGTATGTTCTGTTGTTGGTGTTCGTGATTAATCATGGACTATATATTTTTCTTTGGATGATAATGATTTGAGATGGAGTTCAGAATGAGGAGTAAATGAAGTAGAAAAGGTGGTCTTGGTATGAGTTGGGTTAAGGAAAGATTGTGAAACAAAATGGGTGGTTGATCTAGAAAATATTCACGGCATATGCTTCAATCTTTTAGCCATAACTTTTTCTCTAGTTATCCAAACGATATAATTCTTGATTTGGATTAAACTAGAAACATATGACTACATTTCTTATGAAGACATTAAATTTAAATTCTGTCTTTAAGAATCTCAAAATTTGTCATGAAGTTGAGAATTGGGTGAAGTACATTGGATGAATGTAAATTCGTGTTCTAAATTCAAGGGCAATTATGGATCGATCTAGGCTATATTAGAGAAAGTTGTCTTCTGGGAAGTTGTAGATCTTTCTTTTATCTTTCCAAAAATATATAGTATGGAATTTTGGGCTTCTAGGCTGAAAGTGATGGTCCTTGTAAAGGAAGATGTATCTTCTGTCTTTTCGCTTCTTCTATTTTTTGTATCTTCTATGTTTTGCTTCTTTTGTGTTTTGCTTCTTCTGCCTTTTTCTTCTTCTGTGACGACATCATCTTCTTCTGTGTTTCTTCTGTGTTTTGCTCCTTCTGTGTTTTGTTTCTTCTGTGTTTCGCTTCTTCTCCCTTTTGCTTCTTCTGTGATGACGTCATCTTCTTCTGTGTTTTGCTTCTTCTGTGTGTAGCTTCTTCTGTGTTTTGCTTCTTCTGCCTTTTTCTTCTTCTATGATGACGTCATCTTCTTCTGTGTTTCTTTTGTGATGACGTTATCTTCTTCTGTGTTTTCGCCTGACCTATATTCTGTTCCATTTTGGACCCTTCAAACGATAGAATTTGTCTTTGAGGTCTTCATAAAAATTGTAAACCTTGAAGTCCTATTACTAACCATATAAAGAACACCTTAATCCGATATTTGTAGGGAAATTTATAGTAATTTTTTCACTTCTTCTGTCTTTTTCTACTTCTTCTATCTTTTTCATTAGTCTGCTTTGCACCTATCTTTGTTCCATTTTAGACCCTTCAAAAGATAGAATCTATCTTTGAGGTCTTCATAAAAGTTGTAGATATTGAAGTCCTCTTTTAAACCATATAAATAACACCTTAATCCAATATCTTTACAAAAAGTTATAGCAATTTTTCCACTTCTTCTATCTTTTTCATTAGTCTGCTTTGTACCTATCGTTTGTTCCATTTTAGACCCTTCAGAAGATAGAATCTATCTTTGAGGTCTTCATATAAGCTGTAGATCTTGAAGTCCTCTTTCGAACTATATAAAGAACACCTTAATCCAATATCTGTAGGGAAAGTTATAGTAATTTCCCACTTCTTCTATCTTTTTCCACTTCTTCTGTCTTCTTCATTAGTTTGCTTTGTACCTATCTTCTGTTCCATTTTAGACCCTTCAAAAGATAGAACCTATCTTCTAGGTCTTCATGTAAGTTGTAGATCTTAAAGTCCTCTTTCTAACCATATAAAGAACACCTTAATCCAATATCTTTATGGAAAGTTATAGCAATTTTTCCACTTCTTCTATGATGACGTCATCTTCTTCTATGTTTCTTCTGTGATGACGTCATCTTCTTCTGCCTTTTTGCTTCTTCTTTGTTTTGCTTCTTCTGCCTTTTTGCTTCCTCTGTGTTTTTCTTCTTTTGTCTTTTGTTTCTTCTGTGTTTTGCTTTTTCTGCCTTTTGCTTCTTCTGTGTTTTGTTTCTTCTGCCTTTTGCTTCTTTTGTGTTTTGCTTCTTCTGCTTTTTGCTTCTTCTGTGTTTTCACCTAGCCTTTCTTCTGTTCCATTTTTACCCTTCAAATGATAGAATCTATCTTTGAGGTCTTCATAAAAGTTGTAAATCTTGAATTTCTCTTTCTAACCATATAAAGAACACCTTAATCTGATATCTGTAGAGAAATTTATAGCAATTTTTTCACTTCTTCTGTCTTTTTCTACTTCTTCTATCTTTTTCATTAGTCTGCTTTGTACCTATCTTCTGTTCCATTTTAGACCCTTCAGAAGATAGAATCTATCTTTGAGTCTTCATGAAAGTTGTAGATCTTGAAGTCACCTTTCGAACCATATAAAGAACACCCAAATCCAATATCTTTAGGCAATGTTATAGCAATTTTTCCATTTCTTCTGTCTTTTTCCATTCTTCTGCTTTTTGATTTGGTTTTATCTAATCCTATTATCTGGTCCTTTTTGACCCTTTAGATGATAAAATCTAACCTCAACGTCTTCTTCAAAGTTGTAGATCTCAAATTTCTCTTTGAAATCGTCCTAAGATGATCTTAATCCAACATCTCTAGTGA
>JANIJH010555683.1:0-13537 GCA_024520975.1 Erythroxylum areolatum
ATGATATCACTATAAACTCTTTATTTGAGTGAACGCTCCATGATACATGTTTCAATTAATAATTCCAACATGCAGACATTGGATTAATACTCTGTAAAAATCAATTCCGATCATATCAAGAGTTATAATTAAACATATACGAGTTCACCACTCATCAAGATTATGGTCCATAATAAGTGAATGCTTAAGTTGTATGTTTTAAGTTTAAAGTAACGACCCACTTTATTCTTGAAAACATACTTGATTTCAGGTTCATTTAATAGTGCCATTATCGATATTCAACTACTATCATGATATGAAACTCATCATTACCTTAAAATAAACTCTTTTACTTACACGAAGATAAATCGCAGTACTACAGTCTAAACCATAATCAAGCAACCAACTTGATTATTCAACTGTGAATCTATTAATTTAGATTCTAATAATATACATGTTTCCCTTACATCTCTATGTATATATATATATATTACTTACAAAAGAATCTTGGTATCTTATTACTAGATATATAATGCTGATTAAAACCAAACTCTTTTATTTTATTAATAATAAATATTTCCATTACAAAACTATAACTGAAGAAGATTAAGGTACATGTAAATACACTTGCTTTCCAAGGCGCTATATTTACATAACTCCAACATAAGGCTTATAGTTTAGAGTTTATAGGAACATGAGATCAATGTATAGTTCTATTTGACTTTAAGCATCACAATCATTATCATGGTGATTTCATTATAATACTGTATGAGCAGTTAGATGACAAAAAAGAGTCGTTCACCTCTTTATTTGGATTAATAGGGCCAAAGATGGTCGAAAACCAGCATTGATTGGAGATGTTACTGATAAGTGAAATTGATATGTATTAGGAATTAAGTGATGCAAGAAAAATAAATGAAATTGGTGGATCAACACCAAATATAGTGAGATAGACATAAGAGTTAAGTATACTGATAATATAGAGATGTGAACTATAAAACGAACGATAAATTGTATCTAAGAGTATCACATTCCCAACGTGTACTTAGATTGAGTGTAAGATGTGCTCAGGTTAGGATAAAGAAGCAACTAAGCTTGGATTGTATTGCCTCATATAAAGTTATTAATAATGAGACCATTGACTTATGAGTTAGTATTACTAACAAGGATGTCTCTTTTTTATAATGTGTTATATGCAAGTACGCTAAGAAATATCGATATGATCTGATATTAGTGTTAACAATGCAGGAAGTGGAAAAATTGTGAATAATCTAAAAAATATTGAAGAAACAATTAAGATAGTGTGATATCTGAATAAGTCATGGAAGGATTGATTGAATCCATTAACTAGGATGAAGTGAAAGAAATTATTCGAGTGATGAAGTAAATGGAAAACAAAGGAGCATAAGAGGAAGCATACCCCTACCTTTTGATCAATCAGATAAGAATTTTGAGGACGAAATTCTTTTAAGAGAGGAAGAAATGTTGGGCCCCAAATTTTTTCCTGTAGTTAAGCATGATTTAAATGAATTATGGGATTTTGATGGATTTAATTTTTGAAGTTATTATTATGTTAATGTTAGTAAGATTATAGGACATAGGCTAAATTGAATTAACGTGTTAAGGTAGTAAGATTGCATGAAGGGCATTTTTGGAAGACCATTTAAGGTTAAAAGAACCTAAGCTTATAAGGAACGATAAAATGGAATTTTTGTTCTTGTTAAGGGTAAAAAGGAGAAGATGAAATGTGGGCTTGAATGTGAAGAAGCCAAGAAAAGAAAATTAGAAGAGAGAAGAGGGAGAGAGTGTCATTGGAGTAAGCTAGGTTTTGATTTATTTTTTTTAGTCTTAAAGAGTGATTTTAAAGTTATTCAAGAAGGGAAAAAGGAAGAGGAGGATTAGAGCTTCCATTAGAGCCAATAATCTCACTATTTGGTGAAGATTCAAGGTAAGTTTGATTTTAATCTTTTGGATTTTTGAAAAGGGTTTTAGTTTATAAAGCTTAAGAAATGTATGGGTTTAAGAACTCTATGATCAATTTTAGTGAATATGTCTTGTGGGTTCTCCAATTTGAATCCCTATTGAATGAAAATTTTGTCTTTAATAAAAGGGAATAAAAGAAGGCAAGAGGAGCAAGAGAAGAGGCATTTTTTAGCAAAGTTTTAACCAAGGAAATCAAGGTGGGTTACGGTTTTATAATTAAGTAATAGGCCATTAATGTTTCTTTAAAATGATGGAAATAAATGATTTCAACTATTTCATGAACATACTTTATGACTCTTTGAATGCTTTGAAAAAGTGTTATGTGTTTGGTTTGAGCATATTATGTTGATGAATTATAAAAAGATTGTGCAAATGTTTTTTAAAAAGATACTATGTTTGAAAAATCAAGTTTCGAAAATGTGCCATTTTGGGAAACAAGTTTACAACATATGAAATACATGTTATGTGGGTTTGGTTTGATCCATTTTGTATGTCAAGTGCACTTTGACTAAAAGCTTCTCCCGCCTGCCCACTAGTGACATGGAGCTCCTTCATGGACTCCCTCATGTTTACGACTACACAAGACCATTATGTGGGATTGTGTTAGTTCGTTCTGTTCACGACTACACAAGCCCATTTCATGGAAATGTGTTAGTTCGTTATGTTTATGGACCTTCCAAGTGTGCTTATGTGCTCGTGATATGTTGACAAGATGGATGCATACTTGATTTTCATTAGTGAGAATTTGGTTGAGAATTTCATAAATATGTGCTTTGTGATTCAATGTGAATTTTTGTTACAATGGAAATAAGTATTTCAATGGTTTTGCTTGTTACTGGTTATAAAATTGTTACCCACGAGCTTTTAAGCTCACCGCCTTTTCCTCTCATCTTCAGGTGAAGAAAATGAGATTGAGTAACCAAGAGTCAAGGCGTCATTCTACTTTTGCAATGTTTATTATAAATTAAGTTAGATTTTGTAAAAGCAAGACTTTAGACACATTTCAAGAATTATTAAGTTTGGTATCTTTTGTAATTTGAATTTTGATACCAATGATGTAATGTGAATTGGAATGCTACCAAAGCTTTGTAAACTCCTATTTCGTTGTAAATGAATTATGAATTGCGTATGGATGATGTTGAGTTGGAATTAAGTATATTTGAAGAACTTATCAACTTGAGATGATGATTTTTGAACATGAATTGTTGATATATAGATATATATACATATAAGTGAGATATTATGGAAAAAGGAAAGATAGGATTTTTATGAATGATGAGAATTAGTTGTAAGGGATGAGTCAAATGAGTAGAGATTAGGGAGTTTAATGAAGTAAAGTTGGTAGTTGAATGGTTATACTTATGACTTTCCAAGTTGTACATTGCAAATTTCAAGTTTTTCATAAGGATCAAATTAGGTTCTGACTTTAATAGAAAATCTAGTTTGATATAGGCTGAATTAGACAAAGTTGTCTTCTTCAAAGTTGTATATTATTTTTCTAGCTTTCCAATGATATATAGTATGAAATTTTTGAACACTGGAGTTGAGAGATATGATCATTAGAAGTTTGTGATGCTGCTTAGGATGGACATTCAGGACAGCTATATTGTTTTGATATTTTAACCCTTTTGGAGGCAAAAATATCTTTTTGGAATCTTCATGGAAGTTGTAGGTCTAAAAGTCCTCTTTGAAATGGTCTTTGAGAAACCTTAATCTGATTTTTTTTTAGTAAAAGTTATGCCTCTTTTATCAAAACAGGTCAGAGGAAGAAGAACAGGGAATGTCGCAATCGTGAAAAGTTACGATCATGACTTTACGAGCATCACGCGAAATGCACGATTGCGACTTCGCGACCGCGCACGCGCAGGTCGCGATCGCAGACTTCCCTCCCTAAACCTAAACATGTTTCACTCTTTCAACAATAAGTTTATTGTCCGACCTCCAAATGACTTGATTTTTAAGTCAAAGGTTTTATAACACATTTCTCTATCTCTCCATAAAAACCTATAGCTTTTGGTATTAATTTTAAAAAGATTTATCTAATCAAAATAAGGGTATCAATTGGAAGAGTATGAACTGGATATTTCACTAAACATACTTCAGTATTTTGATGATAACTTGATCCATAAAGTTCCAAATAAGATTATTCTTGTTTCTAAATAAAATTAGAGACATAGAACTACAAACACTCTAAAAAAATTGAATTTTAATTCAGTCTCTAAGACTTTTAATTTGTTGATGGAAGTTGAGTATAGTGTACTGTTCAGTTTTTTAACAGATTGAAATTGTTTGGTCTATAACTTTCAGATTTCGGAACCAAATTGAATGATTTTAGTATTATTAGAAACTTAAGACAATGGGAACAAATATTCTGAAGAAGTCAAATTGAAATTCTAGTTGGAAGTTTCCCAAAATCTATTCTTAAATAAAAGAAATGAGTTTGTTTTTTATGTTGGACTGGTGTGGGCACGCCACCCATGTGGGATGATGGCTAATGAGGGTTCATTGAAACATCACTACAGGGTAATACACACGATCAAGTCTTATGGTATTTTCATAAGGGTTAGGCTTCGAAAATGGTGCCCAACAAGGTGCTAAGGTTGTTTTCTACTTTGATCATGTATCTTTGAGGTACTTACTCACAAAGAAGAAACAAAGTCGAGGTTCATCAAATGAATTCTCCTCCTTCAAAAGTTTGATTTTGAGATAAGAGATAAAAATGGGGTAGAAAATGTGGTTGCTAATCACCTCAAGTGCTTGATTGGACAAGAAGATTATATCCCTCTAAAAGAGACATTTCCAAATGAACAACTAATTTCTACTGATTTAACACCTCCAAAGAATGTAGACATCATGCAGTTTTTAGTTATTAACAAATTGCATATTGGCTAGTCAAAAGATCAAAGGGAGAAATTGAATAATGAATCCAAGTATTAAGTTTCGAATGACTCATATCTATGGATGCACGATGCAGATCAAGATATAAGAAGGTGTGTGCCTAAGAGCGAAACACCTTTGATCTTAGCCTTTTTCTAATTATGTATAAAGAGGACACTTCGGAGTAAAGAGGACTAGCCATAAAGTTTTGGAGAGTGGTTTTTACTGGAACTGATTAGTTAAGGATGCATACATCTTTTATAATTCATGTGACAAATGTCAATAGTCAGGTAACTTGTCCTGTAAAAATCAAGTGTCACAAACTCCCATTCTTTTTGGTGAAATTTTTAATGTTTGGAATATTGATTTTATGAGACCTTTTCTCTATCTTTTGGTTTTAGTTATATATTACTTACAGTTGATTATGTTTCTAAGTGTGTGGAAGCTAAAGTCACTAAAACTAATGATGCTAAAGTTATTATAGCTTTTATCAAATCTAACGTCCTTTCTAGGTTCGGGATGCCAAAGGCAATCATAAGCTACAGAGGAACCCACTTCTACAATAGGGTGATCGAAATGCTATTCAAAAAATATCACATCTTGCATAAGATTTCCACCTCTTACCATCCCCAAACAAGTGGCCAAGTTGAAGTTTCAAGTCAAGAATTCAAATCAATCCTAGAGAAAACAGTTCAACCTAATAGAAAGGATTGAAGCACAAGGATGGAAGATGCATTATAGCCTTATAGGACAACTTGTGAGACAACACAAGCCATATTAGGTCATAAAGTGATGCAATATGAATTTTGATGATGCAGGAGTGCATAGAAAATTGCAATTCAAGAGCTAAAGGAGATTTGGAATGACTCCTATCAAAATTAGGTGATATATAAGGAAAATACCAAGGCTTTTCATGAAAAGATGATCTCAAGGAAAAGCTTTGTTATGGATCAAAAAGAGCCTCTCTATCACTCCAGACACAAATTATTCCCAGGTAAGTTGCGTTATCATTATCTCATGTCTTTCCTTTTGGTGTAGTAAAGATAAGAAGATTAAAAACAAAAAAAAATCAAAGTGAATGATCATCGCTTGAAGTCATACTATGGAGGCTTACAAATACAGATTATGGAAGAGGTGAAGCTTGAAGATGCAAACTGTATCACTTGAAGAGGGAAACCTAGAGTCGAGCTGATGATATGAAACAAAGGTGTTGCTTGGGAGGTAACCTAAAGGAAGTTTGTTCCTTTTTATTTACATTCTCACATTCATTGTTTCTGTTAAATGCTCTATTTCTTAAATTTGATGATACATTGGGGACAACGTAAGTTTTAAATGTGGAGAAGGGGATCTTAGTTTTTATGCATGTTTTTAATCTTGTTTGTTGCTTATGTGTTTTTCTTAGGTGCTTTTAAAAATCAAACAAAAAATGAACATTTTCTCTATTTCTATTGATTTTAGGACTATATAGTCATAATTAGATAGTGAATTAAATAGAAAAATTCATGGAAACTTGAGCATGTATTTTTACTCTTTTGATTGGTCAAATACATTATCTTTGGAAGAGTAGTGGCAAGTGGTAAACAGAAATCAGTGAGATTTTGAGTCTTTATATCCTGATACATCCATATCAGTCTCATTGTCTTTTATTTACATGTGACCTTCATGATATATACATCCTCACTTCGCTTTGATTTTCTTTTTGAGACCACATTTTTATCACATGAGTTAACATGAAAATGATATAGGCATTCTTTGTTTTACAAGCTACATTAGCCAAATAGCCTACCTATTGATATGATTTTTCCTTTTGTTAAGCGACTTTGAGCTTTATTACCTTTCTTTTCTACTAACCACATTACATGCCTTAAACCTAACCAAATGTCCTAAATAAGCCTTAAAGCGAGTGAAGCATTATAATTATTGATGTTTGCAGATGCAAAGAAGTATAAGTGTGGGGTGTACACATGTGTAGGTTAGTTATAATTATTGAAATGTCATGTTATCTCTTATCAATAAATTCCACATGGTGATGTAGCTTCTTTCAATTTTTATATGAATATAAAGAAAGATATGTTTAAATAAAATTATTAAAGAGGAAATGCATAAATGTTGCAAATTTATTCATGATTAGTCTTTCTTCCTAAATTTGTATGGAAAGGATGATTTGATTATGGTGTGAATAAGGCAATTGTTGGTTTAAAGGGTCACTTTTTATAGTTACAATGTATTACTTATCATCAATTTTGTGAGTGATTTATGCTTCATGTGGTTTATAGTGTGAAGACTTAAATCTGAGCTATGAAAAATAGTTTTTGTATTCATCATGATGGTACTCTGTTTTGAGTGAATGTTAGTTTTTGCATTTGATGTTACATATAGTGTTTTTCTTGCTTCACTAGCTTTGATAGCTTTTATGCTACATTACCTAATTACCTCTCACCTTAACCTTTGCCCACATTACAACCTTAAAAGAAAGTCCTTTGATTCATGATTATGCATGTGAATCTTATTGGTGGAGAAATAAATGATAAGCAAAGTCATGGAATGTCTTTTTTATAAATGGTGTTTAAGTGTACTTATAGATCTATCTTGTTCTTAAACATATTTTGTCAAAGTCTACCCTAAATTGCTTAATTTTTGAAGGAAACAATTATTGATTAATCATAAGTAGAGGCATTTAATGATGAGTTCTTTCAATGGTTTTGAAACTTATTCCCTTTTTCTTATGACTATCTATTCTTAGGAAATACGAAAAATGTGGAAATGTTTAGGTTTGTGACTTTGATTTTGTTTGTTTTTCCCTCTAACGATCAAAAGGTAAGTGTGGGGGAACTTTATGTTTGCTTTATTTTTTATACATTTACTCTATAACAGTTATTGATTAACGCAATGAAATGCTTAAGATACTCATTTTGATTCATGTTTAGTTTTAGGTACAATTTGGAAGCATAAGAGCATAAATGAGTTAAAAGCACGTTCTTTGAGCCATCCTTTTGGTGTTCAAACTCATTTATCTTTTTAGAATGAGAAGGAGATGGATTAGGGCAAAGATGGGACAAGAAAATGCAAGAAAATAAAGAATTCAACATGACCTACAAGATACATGGCTGTCTAAATTTAGAAGCATAAGAGCTAAATAAGTTTAAAGCACATTCTTTAAGCCATGTTTTTAATGTTCAAACTCAATTTTCTTTATGGAACGAGAAGGAAATGGATTAGGGTGAATATGGGACAAGAAATTGAAAGAAAATGAAGAATTTAGCATGACTTGTAAAAGACAGGCCGTGTATCTACTTGCACAACCGTGTATAAATATGAATCATGCACATTTTGAGATACACAGTTAAATACATGGCCATTCATCCAATCGTGCATCTTCTCAGAAGCCTAATTTTTTCTATGAATAGACATTTGATTAACCAAACGTAACATGAATTGTTTTTTGAACATGAAAGAAGGCAGAAACCTTACTTCTTTAGGATCTAAATCTTCCTTCTTCTAATTAATAATGTAATATATTGTAACCTTGTATGTACAGCCACCTATCTTTGATTTATTAGTCAACATTTATATCTAGCTAGACCTCTAAGAATGCACTAAGCTCTATGGAATTTCATAAAAGATAAGTATCACGTAGTTCTATTTCTAGTACTTGATTCAATCCTCAATTAAAGAGCTTAAGTCAAACTATATGTAGGTTTTTCGACAATGTATACATGTAATTTAAATCTAATTTAATATTTTACTTATATCTAACCAGCATTAAGATGAAGTTAAATATTTTATGAATGCAAAACTTTTCTATAAAAGTGTAACAGTCTATATAAAGATGGGCTAATATTCCATCTAATTTAAATGTAAAATAAGACTAGCCACAATTAACTTTTAAAACTGAAAAAACAATAAAAAGGACAGAAGAACTTATATAGGATCTTTTCCTCTTTGAAGATGTCAATCTTTTGACATGATCCATTTCTATGGAAAGATTTTAAGTCTCTCTCTAACATCTACTAACCCTAATTGTAACTTAAAAAGAACTGGAATAAACTAAAAGTAAGACACCCTATTAGTATTTTTATCACCCTTTATATAAGCTATTAGCAATGGAAATATCTACGATATAGTTATGTAGTTCAAACTATTTCTTTAATTTCTTTTTTCAAATAGAAAATTCGATATTAACATGCCCATGTTCTAGGTCGTGTATGACATTGTATCTCTTTGATCATATGACATGGGCTCTAACGTGACCATATAGGAGATTATGTCTTCTACTTCAAAGTTGCTAACATGCCTTAGTTTACAACTTGTGCTAGGTCATATCTGATCTTCTAGCTATCTACCTTTATTTAAAGAAGGAGGCAGGCAACCATATGACTGTGTTTAATCAAAGTCACATTTTCTTCTTATTTTCCCTTACAAAACTTTTTAATTCTCCGCCAATATCATTTCTTTAAAGCATATTTCAATTACCTAAATCATAACAAAAACTTTGATTAAATGAAGATAATTTTGATTGAAAACATAGTAAAATATATGTCTATTACATGTATATCAATTGACAATGTCAAAAATATGTAACAATAGGGAACCAAAGGTATGTTAGTAAGATAAGTGGTATACATCAAATTTAGGTTTTCTAAGGTGTAAAATTGATTGTTTTATTGTTGTTAAATGTTAATTTGCATGGTTTAGTGTATTATGCATGACGTAAGTCATTAACTTTCTAGAAAATTACACATACCCTACTTAAAGATATGGGAAGTTACAAATTTATTAATTTGATAGGTTTAGATTTTTTTCAATTTAAGATTGCGAGTGCATTATGCATGATTGTCTTAGTTTATATCCTACAACCAATTACTTTGGTTGTAATTTAGTGACAAAATTATTAATAAAGGCATTCTTTACCTTTATGTATTAATTACATTTGATGTTTTAATAATAAAGATAAAATCCCTAGAATAATTAACATGTAATTGAAATTATGATGAGATCATAATTGTGATATTCAATTTACATTTACGTATTATTCCTAAATGTTCCTGGTTGTAGTTTCATCAAAATGGGATATTGTTAAAATGGTAAAACTAGCACATATTATGTTTCTTTCTTATGAATAAAGTAATTGATATCATAAATTAAAGTATAGAGATATTTAAACTAATATGTGGGTGATTATTAGAGAATAAGTCATTGAACTGACCCGACTATGAGAATCCCAAATGGAATATTATTTATGTGTTTGTGGATTTCCTCATAATGATGGTTGTATAATTGATCCTTAGACTTGAGATTACCAAGGTACTTCATGTGGGAATTATTATGTTTTGATACTAGTTATGTATTGTCCTAGGATAATTCAGTCGGTAGTACTTGGATGCAGTAAAAATCATATCAAGATAGTTAAGTAAGTTAATAAAGGATTCGTCACTCTAAAGTAATTAGAGAGAATGTTCTATTATTCTTGATTAGTAGTGATTTATGAAATTTTCTGGCCAGAGTGAATTGACATTTGAAAAGTTATTTTCAAATATCAATTATAAATCAATTACTAATTAGCAAGAACAAACATGATTAGATGGAAAGAGTAGACAATGTATCCATACTTTGTCCAATTGGAACATTGAATGATGAAGGGATTAAATTATACATCATAACCATGCATAGATAGGTTAAGTCAAATCACTTTGACATTTCTAATATTTAGGTAGTCATGATATGTTGCTAGAAGTCAATTTTGACCTATGATTATAAATTGTTTAATTGAAAAATTAAAGATAAATTAAAAGGAGTTTTAATTTATCTTATTTTAATTATGAATTAGAATTATAATTTATAATTATTTCTAATATATTAGGAACGTAATGGGCCATACATCAAAGAGCAATTTATGAAAGAAAAATCAATTTAATTAAGTTGGACTTAATTATAAAGTTTTAGAAACTTCAGGGATCAAATATGAGGTATTTGATTTTATTAAAATTAAAGAATTTAATTTTAATAAAAATAAGAAATCTTAATGATTTTTTTATTGGTAGGAAGAACATTCAAAATTTAGCACTTCCTTTCAAAAGAGTCTTTAGAAATTGCTCTATGGATACTATCAGAGACTGGACATTTGAACAGCTTATGATTGACAATTCAAAAAAAATTTAAAAAGATTTCATCAAGAACGTGAAGAAGGTATGATTTTTTTACGATTCTTATTTTTGTTTTATTCAAGTTAATCAATTATCAGGATCTGTTCAGAATCTGTAAAAAGTTTTGATTTTTTAATTATGCTCGTTATTTGATCACGGTTGGAATTCAACAGTGTTATCAGAGCCTCTTTTAATTGTTTATCTTGAATAAGAGGCTTGATTGTTACTGATGTTTATAAAAATTAAGGTTTTACGCCAATGTTTTTGCTTGTTCAGTGTTCTCCGAACTATTTTTGAGTGCTTCTGGAAATTGATTAATTTATGCCACATCTAATTATGTCTTTTAGAATTTTGAATCAAGAACATATAATGCAAGTGTTGTATTCTCCTTGTGCTGTAAATTCCTTACACATCTCCCCTAGATTAGATTTTATTTTTGAAAATTGTTTCCACGACTGTTCTTCTTTTGCTTTTGGAATATTGAAGAATGCTTACATATGATGTGTTCTATATATACGCATATTCTGGCTTCTAAACTTATTTCTCCGTTTACCCACTACTTAGTGAACAAATTGATTTACGATTATTGTGTTATATTGTGCGTCTTTGTGTTTGTGTTTCGGCCCATTATTGCGATTTCTTATGCATGATTACTTCCATCTACAAATCAATGTGTTCAGGAATAATTTTTGTGTTCTGCCTTGTATGTACTTGGACAAGATGGGCAATTATCACCCATCTGTTGGCATCTACCAACCCAATGGGTCGTTTGTGATGCCACTAGTGGGCGTCGATAGCAACGATGACAGGCGTCGCTCGACGCGATAAGCGACGCTAGGGATGATGTCACTTAGGCAACCTATGGAAGCATCAATTGAGACCCAGGGGAAATGTGGACTGTGCAAGATATGGGAGGAAGCAATTGACAAAAACGTGGAGCACCGAATGGGAAACATGGTAAGATGGGGATGCGGTTTTGGAGAAGCGTGGGGAAGAATGGTCGATCGATGGAGACAGGTCGAAACAAACTGGGAGATGATGGTCTCATGTACGACACGCGCCCACCGTCCCTTTTTGACAGTCTGAGAAGACGTGATTGCATGCCCCAGTCAACGTATTTTGTTGACTGTGCATGCACCCTCGCATCAACACACGCTAGAAGCCTTCCCCTCTTATTTTTTTATTTTAATGTTTTAAAAACCTTAATTTCAATTAAATTAATTTAATGGTGATTAAATTAGTTTATACTTAAAATTGTTTTCAAATGGTAAATTTTATTAGGAATATTTTGAAATTTAGTTTAATTTTTCAAGAGTTGAATTATTAAATTAAATTAGTTATCATATCAATAATTAGAATCAAGTCAACTTTTTAAATAATTTCATTCATAACTGGATTATGTTAGAAATTATAAATATAATGAGATTATATTAATTAAGATAATATCTTAATTTCAAGATTAAAGTAATTATTTTTCTTAAAATGATTAAGATTAATAATTATATTGATTCTTAATTAATTTTAGAAAAGTAGTTTCTAAATTTAGAATTAATTAGTTTCAATTAGATTTAAATTAGTTAATTGCTCCTTAAAATTAAGAAAAGTATTTTCTTAAGTAATTAAGAAAGATATTTCTTAATTACATTTATTTATTTCAATTTGATTGAGATAAATTAAATTTATGATTATATTTATTTAGAGAATTAATATTCAATTTGTTTAAAAATTGTTTCTTTACTTATGAATAATAAGTTTCTTAATTTATTAGAAAACGTATTTTTCTTCATTATATTTTTTAAAAGTGTTTTGTTTATTAATAAAGAAAATTGATATTTCTTTAATATTTTAAAATACAATTTTTTAATCTATTAAGGAAAGTTTTCTAATTAATTAAGAAATCAATCTCTAAATAAATAATATAATGCCTTTATTAATTAAATTTAGAAGTATTTTATTTAATTTTAAAAGTAGTTTCCTTTAATATTAGAAAAATGGTTTTCTAATTAAGGAAAAATAGTTTCTAATGAGATTAGAAATAGTAATTTCTATTCTAATGAGATTAGAAATAGTAATTTCTAATTAGATTAGAAATAATTTTGTAATTGGATTAGAATGTGCTATTTATGTAATTTTGAAATTTGAATTTTTCTAACTTATAATTAGTAAGTTGCATAATTTATTGAAAATTGTTTTCAATTAAATTTTGTTGAAGGAGTCAAGATAATTGAAACTAGTTTCCAATTGGATTTGAAAAATTTTTTCAAATCAAAATAAATTTCTATCTGGAATAGGAATTTAATTTATTTAGGAATAAATAAGTTTAATCTAATATAATTTTTCTAAGAGTTGGAAATATTATTTTAGATTATAAAAATCAAAGTTTCATATTTTATGCATATAATTTAATTATGAGTGCATAAGTTGCAAACTTTATTTATATGTTTGATATAAATATTGGAGGCACGTTAAATTGATGTTTTTATATGTGTGACATTTTAGATGCAATTTTGTGATTGATGAGACAAATAAAATTAAAATCCCTCGTTAAAATATTA
>JANIJH010555716.1:0-14804 GCA_024520975.1 Erythroxylum areolatum
AAGAGAAATCCTTTTCAAAGTCTTTTCATCAATCATCAACACAATTCATGTAAACATATAACAATTTCACAATACAAGCTAGAAGCCAATAAATGCAATACTTATGATGCAATTGAAACCATTAAGGTTCCTTGATTCAAAGAAAACAATGCGTGGCTTATTTACTCTATTATAAATATGTACCCACCTTGAATTCCTTGCTTAAATCTTGCTCAAAGATGTCCTTCCTCTTGCTCATCTTTTCTCTCTTGTCCCACTTGATTTCCTTAAACAATAAGCAAAATTCCATTCAATTTGGTTTAGGAATTAGAAAGTCATACCTCAAAAATTTGGACTATTTCTAAAGTTGAAACAAAAAAATCTATGCTTAACTTCCATCTAAAAATTAAGATTCTTAGAGACCTAATTTAGACTTTATTCCTTCATATAATTTGTATCCCTATGTTTCTATTTTACACCCAATCAAAAATCATCTCATTTGGACATCTACAAAAAATGTTATGGCTAAAATACCAAAACATGTCTGTGTAGAAAAAATGAGTTTCGCCGCGGCGAAAGTCTCTAGAAACCCACACCGACGACCCATTTTGCTACATTTTCTATCCTTTCACTTCCCTCCTTTCATATACGACCCATCTTAACACTAACCCATCTTTTGTACCTCATTGTCAACCCAAAATCATTCACAAACCAATTTATAATCTACTCTTAATCATTAACCAAAAGATTAAACATTTTTACAAACTATTCCTCCACAACTTCCTACATACATTTAACAATGTTTTCCCTTCTAACTAACCCTAACTATGCTTCATCCAACAATCAAGAAAGGTTAATGTTTATACTTATTTGTTTTAGCCTTAAGGTCTTCAAGTTCTTCAAGATTTCCCGAAACCCTAGCTTTTTCTCTTTTTCTCTTCTTCTTCCTCTCTTCCACGACTTTGTTTCTCTAACATACAAGACTACACTTTCTTTTTTCACTTTTACCCTAATTGCATGAGCAAAGTCCATTATACCCTTCCATGTAATGCCTGAGCCTCTCAACCTTAAGTGATCTTCCAATTTTGCCCTTATACATTTTTACTACTTCAATTTAACTTACACCATACTATACTCTAACTTAATCTTAATTTCTCCATTTAATGCTCCTAATTCCATCAATCCAAGCAATAAATCCTCGAATCATAGACATGCTAATTAAACTCCAAAAAAAATAATTTATCTAGTAAAACCACAAAATTTAATCAATTCATGCTTAATAAAGAAAATAGAAATTTGGGCCATAACATTTCTCCCCTTTTTAAAAGAATTTTGTCCTTGAAATTCTCACCTGAGTGATTGAAGAGTTATGGATACTTCTCCTTCATGGCTTCCAATGGTTCCCACGTGGCCTCCTCTGCAGAATGATTTCTCCACAAGACTTTGACTAACTGAACTGTCTTGTTCCTGAGAACCTTCGCTTTGGTGTCCAAAATCTCAACTGGAGTCTCCTCATAACTCAGATCATCCCTCAACTGAATCTCAGTGGCTTGAATGATGTGAGAAGGATCCGATCTATACCTCCTCAACATGGAAACATGAAAAAAAATCATGTATCTGGGACAATTCCGATGGCAACGTCAACCTATAAGCTGGCGGTCCAATCCTCTCAAGAATTTCATAGGCTCAACTTACCCTTCTTTCCAAATCGCGTTACTCCTTTCTAAGAAGATGTCTTAAGGAAAACTTTCTCACCAACTTTATACTGCATCTCCTTTTTTTGGGCATCTGTATAGCTCTTCGTTCTACCCTGAGCTTCCTTAAGCCATTGTTTAACCAGATTGACCTTGTCAACTGTCATCTAGAGTAAGTCTGGCCCTATCAGTTTCCTTTCTCCTTCCTCATCCTAACATATCGGAGTTCTACACCTCCTTCCATATAGTGCTTCATAAAGAGCCATCTGAATGCTCGAATGGTACAAATTATTATAAGCAAATTCGACCAATTGTAAATGCTCATCCCAAGCTCCTTTGAAATCCATCACACATGCCCTAAGCATTCCCTTTAGGGTCCGAATGGTTCTCTCTGATTGACCATCTGTCTAGGGATGGAAAGCCGTACTGAAATTCAACTTGGTTCCCATAGCCTCTTGTAAGCTTCCCCAGAATCTTGAAGTGAATCAAAGATCCCTGTCAGAAACTATGGAATCTAGAATCCCATGTAATCTTACTATCTTATCAACATACTTCTTTGCTAACAAATGTAGAGAATCAGTCTGTCTAACTGCCAGAAAATGGACTGACTTTGTTAACCGATCAACAATAACCCATATGACATCATGCTCCCTATTGGTCTTGGGCAAACCCATGAGAAAATCCATAGTCACTCTTTGCCACTTCCACACGAGAATGGACAATGGCCTTAACTTGCCTGAAGGTGCCTGGTGTTTAACCTTGACTTGCTGACACACTAGACACTTACTTGCATACTCTGCTATATCCTTCTTCATGCCCTTCCACCAGAAATGTTCTCTCAAATCTCTGTACATCCTGATGTTGCCTGGGTGTATAACATAAGGCGCATTGTGTGCCTCATCCAGTATCTCATCCTTCACCTCCTTGATATTCAGGATACAAAGCCTATTTCTGACAGTCATGAGTCCATCCCTCACTACCACTTCAGATTTCTTATCATTCTGAATTTCTTCTCAGAGCTTGTTCAATTTTTGTATCTTGTTCCTATAACTCCTTAATTTTCTCCCTGAGTACTGGTCTTACTCTGAAGTTAGGTTCCTCCTGTTTCAAGCTTATCTTAAGCTTAGCCATTTCTTCCAATAAAGGCAAATAAACTGTCTAAACATGGGCTATTGAGGATTTCCTACTCAAAACATCCGCCACTACATTTGCCTTACCTAGATGGTACTCAATCAACAAATAATAATCTTTAAGCAACTTAATCCACCTTCTCTGTCTCAAATTCAGCTCTTTCTGGCTCAGCAAGTACTTGAGACTTTTATGATCAATAAAGATCCTCGTCTGAACCCCATATAGATAATGTCTTCAAATCTTCAAGGCAAAGATCACTACTGCCAATTCTAGATCATGGGTCGGATAATTCAACTCATAAGGCTTCAGTTTCCTTGAAGCATAAGCTATCACCCTGTCTCCTTGCATCAACACACAACCCAAACCTTTCTGGAAGCATCACTATACACTGTATAACCCTCATCTCCAGTAGGCAAAATCAAAACTGGAGCACTTGTTAATTTATGCTTGAGCTCCTCAAAACTTTTCTGACATTCATCACTCCAAATAAACTTCTGATTCTTCCTTAATAGCTTAGTCATCGGAGTAGCTATCATAGAAAATCCCTCAACAAATCTCCTATAATATCCTGCCAAACTCAGAAAACTCCTCACTTCTATCACTGTCTTAGGTGCAGGCCAATTCACCACTGCTTCAACCTTCTTCGGATCAACATGTACCCCATCTTTTGAAATTACATATCCAAGGAATATCACTTCATGAAGCCAAAATTCACACTTTCTAAACTTAGCATAGAGCTCTTTCTCCCTCAGTGTCTGCAACATAATCCTGAGATGCTCCTCATGTTCCCCTTCACTCTTGGAATACACCAGAATGTCATCTATAAATACTATGACAAACTGATCTAGATACTCCTTGAAGACCCTATTCATAAGATTCATGAAAGCAGCTGGGACATTGGTCAAACCAAATGGCATGACTAGGAACTCGTAATGCCCATACTAAGTCTTGAAAGCTGTCTTACTTACATCAAACTCCTTAATTCTGAGCTGATGATAGCCTGATTTGAGGTCAATGTTGAAAAAGACCTTAGCTCCCTGCAGTTGGTCAAACAGATCATCAATCCGGGGCAGAGGATACTTGTTCTTAATAGTCACCCTCTTGAGTCTCTGGTAATCAATACAAATCCGCCATGTTCCATCCTTTTTCTTAATAAATAAAACCGGTGCTCCCCATGGTGACGAACTCAGCCTTATGTACCCCTTCTCCAACAGTTCCTCTAATTGTTCCTTAAGTTCCTTCAATTCAGTAGGAGCCATTGTATACGGTGGTATCAAGATAGGCGCAGTACCGGGAATCAACTCAATGGCAAACTCCATTTTCCTTACCGACGACAAACTAGGTAAATCCTCTAGGAATACATCAGGAAATTCCCTTACCACCAAAAAATCCTCTAACCTTCCTTCATTCACATCTGCTCCCATAACATACACCAAGAAGGCTTCACACCCCTTTTTCATCATTCTGTCAGTTAACAAAGTCAAAATAATTCTTAGTGCTGGTGTTTTCCTATCCCCCCTGAAAATCACCTTCTCACCATTGCCTAGGTCAAATCCACAATCTAACTTTGCCTAATACTTTTCCATGACATCTATTCCAAGTATAACATCCAAGCCTTTTAGGTCTAGAGGTAATAAGTCCATTACCAACATCATTGAAGAGTTCACAACCCCTATACACTTGAATTATAATCACATTCCTCCCTAGAGGTGTACTAACAATTAAAGGACTACCCAGTGGCATCAAAACAACATCATGCAATGTCATGTTTGCATAAACAAAAGAATGTGTGGAACCAGAATCAATTAGTAAGTACATTGCTGAATCAAATAACTAGGCCATACTCGTGACGACCTCTAGTGCAGCTGCAGCTTCTTTCGTGATCATAGCAAACACCCTTGCCTACGCTTGACCCCTTGGCCTTCCTAGAAGAATAACCTTTCTTGCAGCTCCAGAACTTCCTGCCTCAGTGATTGGCCTAGTTCCCACTGTTTCTGCTCTCCTCGGGGCTTGAAACTACGATCCCTCCTGCCTTGATACTTGGGGACAATCTCTAACCATATGTCCCTTCTCTCCGCATCGAAAACAGGCTCCAAGTAATTTAAAACACTCTCCTTGGTGAAGTTTCCCACAATGCTCACATTGGGGGTTTGTGTATCTACTCCTCCCTGTCCTTCTAGTGCCTCCAACATTCGAGACTTGCCCTGAAACTTCCTTTGCCTTCTTATTCTTAGTAGAGCCATTGCTTCCCACTTCACTCTGCGTGTGATAACTCTTGGTACTCCTCTCAGGCATTGGAGCACTCATCCCTTTCTTAGAAGACTGCTCCCTGTTCTTCCTCTTCCTGCTTACTTAATTTCTTATATTTTCCAGTTTTTCAGCCTGGAGTGCAGCATCTACCAATTGTTGGTAGTCGCAGAAGTTGTGGATTAGGAATTTCTCCTTGATCCCCAAGTGAAGACCTCCCTCGAACTTGCAACACTTGTCTTCCTCATTCGCCACAATGTTGGTTGCATATCAGGAAAGCTGAGCGAACTTCAATTTATACTCACTCACACTCATATCCCTCTGTGTGAGGTTCAAAAACTCCTTGACCTTCTCTTGTACATAAGCCCTGGAGAGGTACTTCTTCCTGAACACTTCTACAAAATCTCTCCAAGTTAACACTGAAGGCATAACCTGACTGTGGGGCACTGATTCCCACCAATGAAGTGCATCCCCTTGCAATAAGCTAACTGAATAATCCAGCTTCTCTTCATCAGAGCACTTCATCTAAAACAGAACCCTCTCAGTCCTTTTCAACCATGCTTCAGCCTCCTCCGGATTGGTAGTGCCATTAAATTCTATAGCTCCATACTTGCGAAGCTTATCATACTACCTGCTCCTCTCTACTGGAGCTGGAACCGGCACTTGCGACCCTTGACCCATAGCATAAGTGAAAGCCTGAGCAAAGGCTTGAAAGAACCGCGGATCCATGGGGTTTGTTTGAGGCATCTGAGGGGGCGGTGGAGGCACTTCCTGTTGCATACTAGATGCCTCAGAATTTGAAGCAGAATGTGTCCCCGCATCTTATGGAACAAAAGATTCATTCGTGCTCCCTTGGCGAGAGCTAAATCGAGCCATAGTTGCTCGAGTTCTCTTTCGAGGCGGCGTTTTCACTCTTTCAATATAAAACCATTGAAAACCTTTAGTTCATGCAAAACAATTTTTCAAAGTTTGCAAAACAGTTCAAAACGTATAAAACAATTTCAAATAATGTAAAACAATTTCAAACAATGCAAGGTATTTATTTAAAATAGTGCAAATTTATTTCATGTCTTAACCTACCCAATTCATGCATGAACCTAGTCCTACACCTGGACCCAAACCTAGTTTGCTTTGATACCACAACATGTTAGACCTCATTTCCAGAGCCCAACATTGGACATGGGATCGTGAAACTTGAACGTTGAGAGAGCCTTAGAAAGTTTCCAAATTTAAAAGAAAACTCCCTCATAAGCAAAGGCAGGCATCGCCGTAGTGAAATATGGCTTCGTGGCAGCGAACCCATGTTAGACCCCTTAGGATTTTTACGCCGTGGTGAATGATTTAACTTTTGCCGCGACAAACCTGCAATTGTATTTTTGAAACCAAAGTAATTTCATATGCAAATATCATCAAACACTTCATGAACAATTTTAAATCATGTATGCATCAAACTTGTCAACAGATCAAAAGCACATAAGCACATCAGAATGGTTTGGGTAATTCCATATTCATGACGCACTACACATTCCCATATAATGGCCCTGTGTAGCCATAAATTCTTGAGGGAGTCCTTGAGGGAGCATCATGCCATTAGCGGGCAGGTAGGAGAAGCTTATACTTGGGTCAACATGCACATGACGATACTTGAGGGATTACCATAAACCCACATAAAACATATATTTCAAACTCCTGTAAACTTGTTGCCCAAAATGACACATTTTTTTGAAAACTTGCTTTTCATATACTTGATATATTTTGGAAACCATTTTTGAAAACATGATTTCATAAACATGTATCTTTTCAAAGAGAAATCCTTTTCAAAGTCTTTTCATCAATCATCAACACAATTCATGTAAACATATAACAATTTCACAATACAAGCAAGAAGCCAATAAATGCAACATTTATGATGCTATTGAAACCATTAAGCTTCCTTGATTCAAAGAAAACAATGAGTGGCTTATTTACTCTATTATAAATATGTACCCACCTTGAATTCCTTGCTTAAATCTTGCTCAAAGATGTCCTTCATCTTGCTCATCTTTTCTTTCTTGTCCCACTTGATTTCCTTAAACAATAAGCAAAATTCCATTCAATTTGGTTTAGGAATTAGAAAGTCATACCTCAAAAATTTGGACTATTTCTAAAGTTGAAACAAAAAAATCTATGCTTAACTTCCATCTAAAAATTAAGATTCTTAGAGACCTAATTTAGACTTTATTCCTTCATATAATTTGTATCCCTATGTTTCTATTTTACACCCAATCAAAAATCATCTCATTTGGACATCTACAAAAAAAGTTATGGCCAAAATACAAAAATATGTCTGTATAGGAAAAATGGTCTTCGCTGCGGCGCCCACATCGACGACCCATTTTGCTACATTTTCTATCCTTTCACTTCCCCTCTTTCATATACAACCCATCTTAACACTAACCCATCTTTTGTACCTCATTTTCAACCCAAAATCATTCACAACCAATTCATAATCTACTCTTACTCATTAACCAAAAGATTAAACATTTTTACAAACTATTCATCCATAACTTCCTACACACATTTAACCATGTTTCCACTTCTAACTAACCCTAACTATGCTTCATCCAACAATCAAGAAAGGTTAATGATTATACTTACTTGTTTTAGCCTCAAGGTCTTCAAGTTCCCAAAGATTTTCCAAAACCCTAGCTTTTTCTCTTTTTCTCTTCTTCTTCCTCTCTTCCACGACTTTGCTTCTCTAACATACAAGACTACACTTTCTTCTTTCACTTTTACCCTAATTGCATGAGCAAAGTCCATTATACCCTTCCATGTAATGCCTTAGCCTCTCAACCTTAACCCTGTGTTTGGTTACCGTCTTTGAGGTGAGGACGGGTGACAAGGACACTTTAGTTCTGTCCTTCGGCGTGTTTGCTTACCGTCCTCACCAATTTATGTTCCATTTTCAAAGGACAAGGACAGAAATTTTTGTTCCTCGCAAAACTATGGTACAGAAATTCTTGTCCGTAGGACAAGAATTGGAAATGTCCAAAATAGCCTTGTGAATTACATACGAAACAAATCTCTACCGTCCGTCCAGTGAAAGGCACCTCCTTCTTCCCTTGCAAATCTCTATGCTTCACGTGTCTCCTTCTTCCCTTTGCTTCATCTCCCCAATGAAAGGTATGAAAAATACCCTCCTGAATTTCCAGACTGAAACCTAATATAGGAACGAGCTTCCGGCAGCTTCATTTGCCAATTCTTATCTCTTTCTAAACGATTTCGGACACTGAAACAATGAAGAGTCAAGGAGGTAGCACTCCAAGAATATCTCTAAAATGGATTCCCTTTCTATGTGCATCTTTGCTTCGCTCTGGGAATCCTCTTCTCCAACATGTTTCATTTCCCTAAAATCATGATTTCTTATTAGTCTGGTTTCGTACTCCCTGGAGTTTTTCATTTTAGTTGTCTGATTCCAATGAATGAAATGCAATCTGGGTTGATCTACTTTTTGTTTGTGAATTGGATGTTTCCATATTGTGGGTACAACCTGAATCCAACGGTTAGCTCATGTCTCTGCGTCGACATGAACAGGAGCTACAAGTTGTCTCTGAAGTTTCCGCTCCTAAGTAGTTTTTTGGAGCTTCCTCTTTAGTGTTATAGTTTCAATACATACGTATCGGAGTGTTTGTGCTTATACAGTTGTATTTCCTTTTTCGTTTCTTTGTTTTCCTCATAATTTTGTGGATAATACGCAGAAAAATTTAGTTGACAATGATGTGATGGACGAAGTTCTGAAAATCCATGAAGCAATTCAGTGAGTGCATTATTTTCTTTAATTAGATTAGCCCCATGGCGTTCATACTTTGTTAATTTGTGCTTCACTGCTTCTGGACATATGATTCACTTCTGCAAGTTTTTTGTTCCTGGAGGCATGTCAGATCGCTAGAGAAGTCTATTTCAATGCTTGAAATGCAGTTGGCAGCATCTCGAAGCTCTAAGGACATGAGCAGTAACGGGTCATCCTCTGAAGCTTCATCCTTGTCTCAAGATGGCTCGCCAAAACAGAAAGTTTTCATGGTTATTGGAATTAATACTGCTTTTATCAGTAGAAAGAGGTGTGATTCAGTTAGAGAGACTTGGATGCCTCGAGGTGCAGTTCAGTTTCCACTTTCCTTTCTCAGTGATCGCCTCATTGTATTTTGTTTATTAATAATTTGAATGGACTATTTGTTTTATCAGGGGAAAAGCTTCTCCAACTTGAGAATGAGAAGGGCATTGTCATCCGATTCATGATTGGTCATAGGTAAATTCTTTATCTTTATTTAAGGAATACTTTTGAAATTTATGGTAAGCTCATAAACTTATTTTGCATCTTGGTTAAATCACTCGGACAATGATATATGCAGTGTTGTGGAATAGTCTTGTTGATAAGCTATTGAACCGAATTGGAGAAGAAATTTTCCTTTGGATCTTGTATTCGTTTGAAGATCTAATGATTTAATTGCCTACCCTCTGGAGATTTTTGGACTAGTTTTGATAGTATTTAAAGTTGCAGACTTCGCCCTTAGTTATATCAGGCAGGATGTGAATGAGCACATGTTCGCTCTTTTCAATATGTAGTTATTGAGATTTGAATTTGTGTATGACCTGTGAGAATGTCAAATTGAACTCAAGAGAGTAAAAGTCGTACTATTACTTCTTTTCCTGGACATTTATGCTAATCATAGAATACAAAAACAAATCAATGATGAATTCCTTCTACATTTGAATTGTGAAACCTCAGTAGATGCTTACACATCTATTTTTGATGCTTATAGCATCTTTATTCAATATGGAATGGCTTGATGTCAATGCATTCACTTCTATGTGAGTGCACCTTTAAGGACTTACTATTGCATCATCCTTTATAGTAACATGGTGTTTTCCCTGTGCTTGTTTCCTTAATATGCCATTATTTTCAAAAGTTCGCTTGATCTGTTAATTCCATCAAAAAAATTTCCCCTTATGCTTGAATTTACATATCACTTTTTTCTGTTGGCTTCCCCTTTTCTTTTATTCTTCATTCTAGTTGTTTTGATAAGATCTAACAAGTAGTTATGCAACCAAAAATTAGATTGCAAAGTTATGCTCAACTTTCATGTTTATTTTTTGGTTCTATTTTGAGTCTATTCACTGCATGAATTCTCATTCTTTATTGATGAACTGACCCTGTGAATAAAACTATCTGTTGTAGCCAGACATTATTGGTTATTAGATAACAGATTCGGAAATAAGCATTTTAAGACTCTGTTTTTGCGGCAAAGATGCTGGAGAAAGGTGTTTCTGGGTGATGCATATTTATGGACTTGTAGATATTTAGTGATACAAGCTCCATTTTCGAATATTTATGGATCATTGACTATGGGCAGATAGAACTTCTATGTTGTCTTCGTTAGACGTCAAGTAGAAATTTTCACAAATTAGGATGACGTGAAATTGATAACTGAGGGCTTTCCAAATGATAGATTCAAGGGATTTCGGACCTTGGTTGAAGCAGAAAGTGCTTATGCTATGGATCGAAATAGGAGCAGTCGTCTAAATGAAGAAATTCTTCCTACCGCCAATGAACCTTCACCAATCCCGCTTCAATTTTCACTGCCAACAACTGAAGATCCAAATGTAGTTGCAACATTGAAGAAAAAATGCCATAGAGTCAAGCATTTTTACTAATTTCTGTTGGAGTCATTTTGGGAATTATTATTAAGGACATTCTTAATAAATTTTAAGGCTTCAATGTAATTAAAGCCATGAATGCTTAGATGTTTATTTAAATTACTATGTATTAGAATTTTTTTGGTGGTCGAAGTTATTTGAACCTATTATGTAATTAATTATATTAATGTTTAAATGTTTTATTAAATTATTTTGTCCTAACTAATGTTTATAATAATAATCATAATAAGAAGAAGAAGATAATTAATTTTTATAATTATAAACTAATAATAATAATATTTATTATTATTATAATAATGATAATGATGAGGATGATGATGATGATAAGAAGAAGAAGAAGAAGAAGATAATTAATTATGTATAATAATAATAATAATAATAATAATAATAATAATAATAATTACAATGATAATAATAAGTACAAAATTATATATAATAATTAATAATAACAACAATTACAATAATTAATAATACTAATTATTATTATTGTTATTGTTATTACAAAATTAATAATAAATCTTACTAATAATAACAACAATAATTAATAATAATAATATTAATATTAATTATAATAACATAATTAATTTTGTATAACAAGTATCATACTTCAAAAAATAACAAATACTAGTCATAATAGGTACAAAATTTTTAATAATAATTATATTAATAGCAATAATCACAACTGAAATTTTATTTAAGTTACATGTTAATAATAACATAATTAAATATTGTAAAATAAATATTGATACAATTATAAAATAATCAATGAATTACATCTTCTAAATATATTATACTGCAGGGGCATTTTTTTCATTAATACTATTTTTTATTCTGTCCCCTGCAACCAAACACATTTTTGTCCTCAGGACGAAGACAATTTTCTCTGTTCTGTCCACCGCAACCAAACATCTCACTGTCTCAAATTCTTGTTCTGTTCTGTCTTGTTCTGCTCCGTCTCGTCCCGTCTTTACATGTTGAAGATGCTAACCAAACGGACAGTAAGTGATCTTCCAATTTTGACCTTATACATTTTTACTTCTTCAATTTAACTTACACCATACTATACTCTAACTTAATCTTAATTTCTCCATTTAATACTCCTAATTCCATCAATCCAAGCAATAAATCTTCTAATCATAGACATGCTAATTAAACTCCAAACAAAATAATTTATCTAGCAAAACCACAAAATTTAATCAATTCATGCTTAATAAAATAAATAGAAATTTAGGGCCTAACATTAAATGTGTGCACATGTGTTTAATGCATCAATCACGCTGCTGCTCCTTGGTTGGTCCAACACGCAGCCGTTTTGCTCCTGCTGTTTCCTTTGGCTGCTTTCCATTTTTCTTGTCTTTTATTTGTTTTTTTCTTCTTCCTCCATGAAGACAAGAAAAAATAAATATTCGCAAGATGTCAACATTCCAATCTTTTACTCATAATCAATCAGCATTCATCATCTTCAAAAACTGAGCAATCTAATGGTAGACTCGAAAAATGTGTTTAACTAAAATATATCAACGGGTACACTCAACACCCTTCATAATCATGACAATCCATAACTTTGCATATCATTTAACTTTTCCACCACTAAAATTAACATGCAAAATCATGAATCAAATGACTTTTTAGGGTTGTAATGTGGGCAAAGGTAAGGTGAGATATATTTGGGTCAAGTAGCATGAAAGTCATCAAAGTTAGTGAAACAAAGCAACACTCATCAAAAATTGGGTAACGTCAGCTAAGACGAATGCAACATTTATATTTCACATTCTCATTCAGCTCTCACACACAAACCATGAAGCATAAATCAATCCAAAGGAATCACTCACACAATTTATGCCAACATGAAATCACAAGAGTGAATCTTCTAAGCCAACCTCTACCTTATATTCAACATGCTCAAATAACATATTCATTACAACTCTAGGAAGATGCATAAACCAAAAACAACATTTCAACACACATGCAATTCCTCCATGATATATTTATTTTAAACAATTTTTTTTCATTTTTTCATTTTCTTCTTTCTTTCTTTTTCAATCTCTTTGCTTTTTTCTTTTCTTTTTTCATTTTCTTTTCTTTTCTCTTTTTTCTTTTTCTTTCTTTTTCTTATAAAAATTAAAATAAACTACATCAACATGGGATTTTCAATGATAAGACATAAAATAACATCCCAACATTATAACCAACCCTCACATATGTACACCCCCACACTTAAAATTTTGTATATCCACAAACTTAACAATCACAAATGTTCCACTAGCTTTATAAAAGCATAAAATGTGGTTTATACAAAAAGAAAGGCTAAAGCTCAAAGGTGTTTATCAAGGAAAAAATCATGTCAATAGGATAGGTTCTGACTATGTAGTTTCTGAAAACAAAGAATGCCTAATCATATTCATGTTAATACATGTGATAAAAATGTGGTCTTGAATAAAAATTTATTGCAAAATCGGGATGTATAAATCATGAAGATCTCAAATTATCAAAAGGCATGAGACCGATATAGATGTGTCAGTCAAAAAAGTCTCAAAATCTCACCGGCTTTGTCTACCATTAATCACTATTCTTCTAAAGATAATGCATATCAAACAATCATAAGAGCACAAGTACACGCTAAAGTTGCTATTAAATTCACTAGTCAATTCGCACTCTAATCATGATTATATAATCCCAGAAGCAATAGAAAATGAGAAAATGTTTGTTTCATTTGTTTTATTCTTTCTCTCATTTTGATTTAAAACTTAAAAACAAGTAAAGCAAACAAATTCAAAAACACACATGCATATAAAAAGTAATAAGGAAATGTAAAGGAAAAGAAATTTACTTCCTTTAGGTTGCCTCCCAAGAAGCACTTTCGTTTAGGATCACTGGCTCGACTCCTTCTTCTCCTCATGTGACAAAATTGTGATCTTCAGGTATTACAGTTAATGCCACTTCCATGCGAGGTTGTTCCGTATAGGGCCTTAGCTGATCATCATCCTCATTTAGCATCTTCCCTATCCTCAGATTCTTAATCTTGACTGAGTCCATACACTCCGGAAATATTTCGAATGTCTCTTCACCTTTTTCTTCATCATTCAATTCCTCCAATCTATTATGCAAAGGTAAAGAGTTAGTTTCAAAAATAATCATGGACTCAGTACTTACCTTCGAACTAAAAGATGAGTCCTTTTCAGCTTCGAGTTCCTTCTCAACTTCTTTGTCACAAGAAATTCGTTGAGGATTGACCTCAAAATTCTCAAGCTCCTTATCACTTTGTAAAGTTTCCAAACAAACGTCCATTAGATATACCTCTGTTTGATATGGTTGCTCCTCTTCACTTTGCGATTCTAGGCGATTGAGCCTTGTTGCCATCTGAACCATTAGGTGTTTCATCCTCTGTTGCCTTGCTTTTGTCTCTTGTTGGAATTTTGGTAATTGCTGCTACATATCCTGTTGAAATTGCAAAGTGTTACTAGATTATTAACAAGTTCTTTTAAAGATGCACCTGAATCGTGTTGACTCTCCAAATCTTAAGCACTAGACTATGTGTTTTCTGGAAATTGCCCTCTATCATTATGGAATTGTAGAGTATTCTCTTGCAATTTTTTCACAATATTATTCAACTCTTCCAGAGATGGACCAGAGTTGTGATGGGAAGCTTCTAGTCTGTATGAGAATTGTTATGCCTCCTGTAAACTATCATGGAAGTAATTCTGATGATTATCCAATCCATAATAAAAATTAGGCTGATCAGTCCAAACTTTGTTATAGGATTGAGAATATGAGTTATAAAAGAAATTACTTCGGTCCATATTGATTTTTTTCACATGAAACAAAAAATGAAAAGATCACAAAATAACAGAAAAGAAATTAATTACGAACAATTATATACAAAACACCAATTAAATCATTAAAAAAAACTAAAACACCGTATTCTCCAACAACAGCACTAAAATTTGATCGTGCATCATTACGATAGTCAAAATAAAATAACTAGATTACTATTATAGCAGTGGTGAGTCTAGGTCGATCCCATAAAGAGTGTGTGTAAAGTTTATGAAATGAAATTAA
>JANIJH010555824.1:0-14791 GCA_024520975.1 Erythroxylum areolatum
ACGCTTCCGTTTGCTCAAAGGCCTAGAAGGATCCAATCTTACCTGAAATCACAAAATTTTATAAAGTGAAATCCTTACACCAGAAAGCCGCGGTTCAAGTATTTCCTCACATATTAACTTGGGTCAATGCCTTAAAGACTAGATTACGAGGTGAGGCAGGTGAAATAGGGAGAAAAGCAACAATCTGTAAAGAGAAAACAATAAATTGTTGAATTGAAATAAGATTAAACATACAAGGTCACCAATATGGCAAGAGTTGTGTTCATCGTGAGCCATGAACTTGGAAGTACGCTTGATGTAGCGGTTGTAGACGTTATGATGAAACATTCTGTCAACTGCCACAACCACAGACTTCTGCATCTTGTTTGACACCACCATTCCCACCACTTTGCTTATCTTCCCCACCCATGAGCACCCCTTTTCTTTAATCACTTACACCTGAACAGAAATTAAACAAGCATCAGATCTGAACTATGACACGTCAAACAGAAAGGAAAAGAAATTTCAGATCTGAATCTCGCAATCAAAGCCGTCTCAGGAAAAAGAAGACAGAAGAAATCGAATCAATCTTCAAAATCACGAAACCAGATCCACCAAACCAGAAGACCCACCGAACAAAGACAAAACAAAAAAAACAAGAGGGCAAACTTCGGATCTTCCCGATCGAACCCAGATCCAGAATGAGAAGAGACGAGAGCGAGGAGCGTTGGGAGAAGAACAAATGCAGGGAGGAATACGGAAGAACAAATGGAGAGGAAACTAACCTCAGCCGCCACGAACGTCTGACCAGTGCGAGGAGCGTTGGGAGAAGACGGTAGTGAAGCGATTTGGGAGAAACGGTGTAGAGAACGGGTGAGGTTTCGACGTTGTAAAATGGGGGTAACCTAGTAATTGCAAGTTTCCATCCCGGGATAGTAGAAATTGTACCATAGTTTGTCGATGTACACAAAATCACCGTCTCTGTATTCTTGAGACGGGGACAAAATATTGGAGACATAAAAGCAAACTCGGAATTTTTGTGTCTCTGTCCACTGTCCTCACCTATGAGCACCGTAACCAAACACAATGCTAAAGCTAGGGTCAAGTAGTAGATTGACATTTTTAGATTGCTAGAGTTATGGGAGCATATAATGATTGTATTTTCAAGCAAAAAAATGAAAACCAAACATTTTACAAGTTATGGGAGGCATATTCTTATTCAAGCATGATTAAAAACACATATAGAAACCATAAAAGCAAATTTTTACAATAACCAAAATAAAGTCAACAAATTCTAGAAGCATAGAATAAGGATACATACAATGTAATATTTCCAAAAAACACAAAACAAAAGGGAGTTTCAATTTCCAAAAAGTCAAATTATTCTCTAATCAATATTAGGGAAATTCATATGTTATACAAATTTTGCATTAATAAATTTAAGGTCTTAATTTTATCAAATCAATAATAATCAAGCAATTTTAATCAGATTATAGAATTTAATATACTCTGATAATATTGTTGGGAAATCGAATGGGGATATGATCTTGTGTGCAATGAAATAATTACAAAAAAAAAATTCGTGTTTAATTTTTTGAAAGCTAAGATCACCTAAAATGCTATAAAATGACTAACAATAAATTATAATAAAGCGTGAATCACTATTCGTATCTTATTCTAAAGCTTGATCATTTTCCTTATTATCTCTCTTGAACTGTTTTTAAAATTAACTCATCTCAACCATCATAGTTACACAAGTGTTTTGCCTCTAATAGTATCTTTAGAACTAGTTAAGAGAACTTTGTAACTGATACAGAGAGGGTTAAGCAAAAAGTACTAACTGCTTTAGAGCTTAAGTTTATTTACAATAGGTTTTTGGACATTTAAGTAATTTAATTAAAATTAAATTTTAATTTCAATTGAACTTTGATTATAGTTATAATTAATGCTAATTAAATATCAATTATTCCCAAATAAGATATAATATCTCATATTGATCCTTATTTATTAAATATATCTTATTTAATCATAAAATTTCTTAAACTTTACAATCAAGTCCAACTTATTTAAAATATCTTTTCTTTCTTCATTTTGTTCTTTTTGTGTAACTCATTAGGTTTCCAAATATGTTGGCAATGAATACAAATTATAACCCTAAATTATATTTTGGATTAGATAAATTAAACTCCTTTATTTTATCTTTAATTCTCTAATTAAAAAATTTGTATCCATTGATCAAGATTGACATCTAGCAATACATCATACCACCCAAATATTTAGAAATGTCAAAGAGATTTTGACTAACCTTTTTGTGCATGATTTTTTGTATAATTCAATCCTTTTATCATCTAATGTTCATATTAGACATAGAACATTAAATTAATGACTACATTATCCTTTTTGTGCATGATTTTTTTTGTGTATTTTAATCCTTTCATCATCTATTATTATGATTAGACATAGAACATGAAATTAATGTCTCCTATATTTGCGTCCAATCATGTTTGTAATGCCCCAACATATACCCTGGAAGTATTATAGCATGTCTAAAGTATATTAAGGAGTGAACATAATGAATTAAGTGCATCTTAGTAAGAGACATTATGGTATTTAATGTAAAAGACATAGGTTAATGGGTAATTTATTCATTTTAGCATGAAGATACATACTTAGATGTGAAATATGTATAGGAATTTTGACATGTTTCTTGCATTTATGAATGTGATGTGAGGGAAATTGGTAGAAGAAGTATCCCATTTGCTTATGGAATTTTGTCAGTTAAATTGGATGTATTTTTATGTTCCTTTTGCATGATAAGACCGAAGTTAGTTGATTTGGGATGTGTATCTCGTTAAATGGATAGGTTGCATATAAGGGGTGTAGCCTTTTGTGGTGTATATCTATAGCATTGAATAGAATTGTATACCTTGAACGCGTGTACAGAAATTTGGTTTCAATGTGTGTGGATGGTTGTAGGTTTCGTATAGGAAGGTGTCACAATGTTAGTTCTCCATCATTAGTAGTTGATTCAACTAATGTTATTTGTAAATTATTTATAAAGCATCATTCCACCTTTCTCATATCAATATTAATGTTGAATAATGGAACATTCTCTCTAATTACTTTAGGGTAATGAATTGTATAATATTTACTCAACTACCTCCACATAGTTTGTTCTATATCTAATGACTATTGATTGAACTACCCTTGACTATAATAGGTCAAAAAATCTATCAAAATGTAACAATCCTTATATGAGACAATTTTGGAGACCTTAAGTCAAAGGATCACTTATATAGTCATCATAACAAATTTCTATAAATATATAAGTAATGTTCTAATGGATTTCTCATATGAGGTCAATTCATTGAACTTGTTTTTTAACAAGCATCCACATATTTGTTTAAGTATTTCAATACTTTAGTCTATAAGATCGTTTACTTCCATCATAAAGAAGAACTATAATATGTGCAAGTCTTTTTACACTCTATTGATATCTAATCTTAATGGAAAAAGGATTAGAAATAATTTAAGGATAATATATAAATGCAATATAAATCTCGTAATTATAATCTCATTATAATTTTGTTTGTAATGTACAGTATCTTATAGATTTTATCATATATATATAAATATGTACAAGATAAAGAATGTTTTTAAATAAAATTTACCAAACTACAACCAATCAGTTGACTCTAACATATTAACCAACACTTGTTTAGGTGTAGGAAAAAAGGCAAAGAAGGAAGCTTTCAGGAAATATATGGAGTATAATGGGGTCTCATTGACGGTTTCTGTTCTCCTTGTCTCTTATCTCTTATTTTCTTTTTCTTCCTTTGTGATATGTTTTAATTTGACTGATGGTGGTTTCTTTCATTATGAATCTCTTAGTTTTTCATTCTCATTTCCTTTTCTTTTTTTCTTTTTTGGTCTTTGCAGTTATGGTTGCATCATATGAGCGAAAAGACAAGCCTTTTTTGATGTCTACTAAGGTTTCATTTTTTGTAGATGTTGTAAGGTAATGTTGTCAAAATAAAGAATCCATACATATCTAAGCATTGATAATTATATTTTTTTGTGGACAATAGAGTTATGGAGAAAACTAACGTCTCACTTGCCGGCAATTAGACTTGTATACATACGAATTGTCTTATGTGCAGGAGATTAAAATGTCTTAATCCTTTCTGGAAGCAATCTACCAGGCCCAGATATCCTATCTAGAGGCCAAGGTGGATGCTGCCTTTTTTATCGATTGGTCAATATCCAACATTGAATGAGAGGAACAAGTGAAAATTTGGTAAATATATCTCTAGGAAGTCATTCTATAGAAAGTTTTTGGACATGGAAAAAAATGTATATTCGGTTCAGTGCTATATGTTATGGTTTGAAAACTTTCAGCTGCATTCTTAAACATGCTTTAATCTAAAAATTATTTTTTCCGTTTTCTAGTTTTGTTAGTTTGCTATAATATTTCGAAAACTTTATAAGAAACATGTAAAATTGAGGGTTAAATGGTTTCACCCTTCATTTTTTAGCATTCCCAACCTCACAAGTTAAAACGGTTTCAAAAACTTTATTAACTTTGTCCCTTAAATTTATTTTTTATTAAAAATCCAAAATTTTCTTAAATTTTTGTTGACACATTCCTTTTTGTTTATATTCTTTGTACATATTCTAATAAATTCAAGAGTAATAAAAATGTGAAAACATAAGAATTTTTAAAATCATTTTAGACATGTCAATTTTTATATTTATCAGTGGCTAAATTAGAGTTTAAACATTTTTAAGCATTTTTTTCCTCATGCTCTTAATAATAGATCAAACCCTAATTTGTTTTCAACCACTAGATGTAAAACTTATCTCTGGGAATGTTCTATTAGAATAAAAGTTTTCCAATTAGAATGCAACTTGCACTCATCCTCTCTTTCTTTTTTTTCCTCGCCTCAACAACTCACACTACCAAAGTGTAACTAACAATTACCATCTTTTGATCATTTGTAGATTCCATGGTTTTGACATTTTTAAGATTGTGATTATATTTGCTTAATGAAGTCTTAATATTCTTTTTGATGATGCCTAGATCGTATAACTTACATAAACCTAGATTTTTTAAAATTGGAAATGTTCAAGAATGAAAAATATATTCTCCAGGCAATATTACCCTAAACATTTCTTTTTTTTCTTTTCAAATTCAGTGACAAGCCCGTATAAACACGTAATTTTAAAAAACTAATGGAGTACCTAAACAAACTAACAAAAAAAGTTGTGCAAAATGAAAAAGTATTAATTTCAAATTGATGTGAAATCTGTATTAATATTTGAAGATGTAATTGGAAGATATGAAATTACAAGGATCGTCCTTTCAGGGACAAAATGTATGTTTCTTGCTTTTGGATATTGTCTTTGTGGAAGTGAAGTCTAATAATTTAAAAAGTACCTACAATCCACTAAACAATGCGCTTTTTCTTCTTTTTTATCATTTCATCTCAAGTGGAGTCACATAGTAAGCTGTGTAGTCCGATTTATTAATTGTTAGATCAAAAGTAAGTTGTTTACTGATTTTGTTTAAAGTTAATCCATGTTGACTTATAGACTAATGTTTCGCTGGTTCATTCAACAAATAAAGAATGAAACGATAATTCCTTAGAAATAGAATAGATGAGGGATGAAATGGAATGAATATTATTTAGTTTAATTATTTTTAAAATTTTCTAATGATGATGTAATGTCAATGTTTGGTTTGAAAAAATAAATTGGGAATGACAAAAAATAAATGTCCTTTATTATTATTATTATTGTTGTTGTTGTTGTTGTTGTTATTGTTCTTCTTATTATTATTATTGTTGTTGTTGTTGTTATTATTCCCTAATTTTATACCTAACCACATGGATAGACTTGGAATAGATAAAAATAGAGGGGTGATGAGTTTACTTATTCCCCAAACTTAAGAAATTAATAAACCCTTGGATCATATATTCAGTATATTTTCTTCAACCAAATAAGGGAATAACTTATTGCTAGGAATAGATCAGGAATAGAATAGTTATTTCAGTTAACTAAACACCCTGTTAGGGTGTCCAAGTTTGTCCAAATATGAAAAGATGCAAGAAGAAATGTCAGGTTTGCAAATGAAGTATAGAGAACTGTCGGAAGCACATGAAGAAACTTGCCAAAAGGTTAGATTTATCTTGTAACATGCTAGCTTATGATTAATTTATCAAACTAGCCATCCCCAAACCTTTTAAAGAGAATTTTCCATTATTTAGTAATTTTTATGGCATAATTTTGGTCATTAATTGTTTTTTTTAAGGTATTGTCCATCAACTTCCAATTGCCATAGTTACAACATTATAATTTCAAACAATTGATTTGTAATATGAAAGATCATTCTCAATATACAAGTGATTAGTACAAAGAGCTATTTTTATATGTATGAATGATATAAGAAATTCCTGTTTAGAGGATGATCTTATAAGTCGCTCCTAAACCTTGGCTTCTTGTGCTAAAGAGTGGGAAGGATTGTGTGAATATTATCAGCTGAACTATGAAAAAAATAATTCTTATGGCATTAGTTAGCAGAAGTGGGAAGAATTGTGTGTAAATATTACTAGTTGAAGGAAGAAAATAGTTTCATATGGCATTAGCACACCCTACGTTCTTTTTAACAAGCAATATATTTTGTCAAATTAAATCAGCTCCTTTCTAAAAATAGGTTATTGTATTTATATCCTTGTATGGGTTTACTTCATTAGATATCCTTAGTAGACATTGTGTTTTTTAGAATTTAAAAATTCATTAATGTATAAAAATGATTAATAATATAGTAGTGGAGAGTGGAGTCTCCTACAAGCTATTCAAAACAACATTGTTTAAAACATTACAATAGCAATATAACGACAACGTTGGAACCAATTGAAGCATTTGAGTCGAAATCATTTTTATAATAAGGGTAAAATCCCTTCCATCCTTTTGTAAACATTGTTGAAGTAAAAGATCTTGTATTATGTTTTCCTTTAGTTGACTGAGACAAGTTCCTTTGACTCTTTTTTCTAGTTTTAATATCTCTTGTTTTTTATAGATGAAAGAAATTGAATTAAAAGTTTCCCAAGAAGAGGTAAAATACTAGAGTCTAATTACATCCAAAAGTTATAGACTCATATCACAAAACAAGATAACAATGCAACCATTTCTTACAAGATAAATTAAATTAATGTGCAATAAAGACCTCTAAAGTGTTTCAAAAGCTTCTGTAGGGCACATAGCCAAAGTGAAGCTTAATAAAGCATCGAGGACTTTAGTCATCTTGAAACTTGAGGAGTATAAGACATATTTAGCATTAAAACTTATTCTCTTTAAGGTTGGGGGTTGAAGGCAAACTCCAAAAATTTATATAGACAATCAGTGTATTCTAAATGTATTCATTTTGTAATTATACTGTCTAAACAAAAGTTGAATTAAAGCCTCCATCGTGATTTCATATGAGATGTCAGCTTGTATGCTACATCTTTGGCAATAACCAGAGCTCTAAGCTCATTGAAAATGTCATCAGCTCATTAATATTTACAATTTTGCTTCCTTTTGAAGATCCATCTATTCCTTTCCTTTCATATGTTGTAGATTGTATATGTAAAAGTAGTGCTAAAGAGTATTCCATCATCCTTCCATAAATTGGAGACTCTAATGATCTAGGCTAGTGCATTGTCCTAATCATATGAGCTGCCAAAAGCTTCGAGTTTATGGAGTAATTGACTCTATATAGTTTTGGAATAAATGCAATTAAAGAATAAATGATTTCTATCTTTAGATGACAATCGACATAATTCACAAATTGGATCAAAGCTTCCATGCCATCGATCTTTAGTGCTTAATCTATTTTAAATAGCTAACCATGAAACACTAAAGTTTTGGGGCTGATACTTCTATTCCAGAGTAGTTTGTACTAAGAAACATTTGGAGATTTTACTTAGAGATTGATGTAGCAAGATTTATTAGTAGAAATGCCCTTAGGATGTGGATTCTAGACAATCATGTCTATATTGTTTTTGGTGTAAAGGCTTGGAAGATTTTGGTAAAGGGTATTAAACCCTCTAAATTTTCTAGACCACTGCTCTTCTGAAATGAGTGAAGAGACTTTGGTGTTTAATGGAATTTGATGCTATAGATGTATAAGCTCAGGTCTTCAAATTAAAGGACTGAAGTCTGCCCAATCATCATACCATAACTAGATATCATTATAATATTTTGATATTCTTTTTCTCCAAATGTCGTAAACACAACAATCCAAACCAAGTTTGACGATGGTTGTATCACTTTGGTTATGAAGTTTAACCTCAAATGGTCTACTTATCATTTGGGACCAGTTGTCAGCTTGACATTGTAATATGCATAAGCATAGAAACTGGTTCTAGATGATACTCATATAGCTATATTAGAAGAAGATGTGATCTAAGTTTTTAAAGCTTGATTATATAGAATTTTCATAGTTCGTTTCCATTATTCTCCTTACTGATTTTAACTATTTTGAGTCTTTTTTTGTTGCTAATTAGAGAATAAATGATACTTTTATTAAATTTTTACCAAAACTAAACCAAATTTCTCTAAGGGACGGTTAGTTCAGGTTCCTTAAAAAGAGATTAGCAAGAGCTATTGGTGAAGCATTTGGAATTGTGTCTCTTACAAATGATTGTATCCCCCTATTAGGATCAGGATTGTAAGGTAGGAATTAAGCTATAATTGCTTAAAAGCCCTTATAGTCTCAATGCCACATTACATTTTCCTAATCTACATTTTTATTTCCTTGGAGATTGAGTTTCTTAACTCCAATAATTGATTAGCGGTCTAAGAATTTTAAGGTTTGATTTTATGCTCCAGAAGTTATCCCTTTTGAGAAATTCAGTGTGCATTCATTTGACCTATAGATATCCTTGATCATTGAAAAGCTTCCATATTCGTTTGGAAAGTAGAACTTTGTTGGTGTCTATTATAGGTTTGAAACCAAAACCAACTTGATCCTTAGGTAGATACCCTTCTTTCCAACTTACTTTAGCTATTCAATGATTAATTGTTTCACCAAACCATAGAAATTTCTTAAGAATCCTCTCAATGGTTTTGATCAATTCTAAGCTAAGAAATATATTTGATTTCAGAGCAGTAATCATATTAATTAAAGTCTGTTAACATAAGCTAGAGATTTATTTTTTCAACTTTAAATTCTTTAAGCACAGAGTCAAATAAAGGTGTGTAATCTTTAAATGCGAATCTTATCGTAATGATGGGAGTTGATTAAGGGAGTCTATGGTTGTTCTCCCTGATTCCCAGTATAAAACTATAATGAGGTTTGTTAAGGATCCTTTTTTGTTATTATTTCTTGCTTGGATCACATAACATAAATAAGTCAAATTTATATCCCCCTTTTGAAGCTTTGTTTTTTGAGTGAATTTTTAACTTTTATCACTTAAAGGTATATGTTAAGTGCAAATTTTTCTTTTAACATGGTATCATTTCTACTAGGATTTTTGTAGAGCTCCTTCGCAGTTGATATAAGTTTACCTCTTGCTTTAAAGATGATGGAATTACTTTTCATGAACCTTTTAAAGCCCTTCTCTAATTTGTTAGAACTTCGTCATGCACTTAAAAGCCCCATATCCATTAGTATGAAATGTTAGCTTCTTCCTAACTGCTTCCTCTTTTCCTTCTAAGTTAATCAATTAATTGAAAATTCTAAAAGGTGATTTCACTCTCATCTTTTATAGTTGAATTTAAATTCCTATCAGGTAATGATCATATAAGGGGAAAGTTAAAAAAGCCAAAGCTATAAGAGGATTTGGTTATCCAAAAGGAGTTGACAAGACCTCTTTCTAATCAACCATTATCCTTCTAGCTTTTTGATCCAAGTAAAGTAATTCCTATTATATTTTAAATCTATTGACTTAAGAAATTTTTAAACCCATCATCAAAGTATTTGAATAGTTTAAGTGGAGCCCTCAAATTTTTATGTATAAAGGGTGTAATTATATTCTCCCATAATAATCTAAAGAGTTTGGGACGATGTTGAAATTAGTTTCAGGTCCTCACATAGCTAACATCTTTGAAATGCAAGATTAGTCATGTGGACAAATCTAATGTCGATGTTTGCCAAGGTAGAAACAAAACTAATCTTTATATTAATAAATTAATCAAAAATTTGAATTTGCAATACTTTGATAACACCAGGTTCATAAGGAACTATAATCTCTCATTGTTATAGGCTAAATGATTAGATATTTAATGTTTCCTAAAAAACCATAGCCCTTTTACCTAATCTGTTAGGTTTTATTTTAGATTCCAAAAGACCAACCAAAGTTGATTTCTAGTTTTGTATATAATTATGGATAACTTATTGCTTCTTAGGGACATTTAAATCCCTTACATTCTAAGCAACAATCATTGAGAGGGTTAGGGTTGATGACCCTTTCCTTTGAGTTTTCTACTATGTTTTTTTTTTCTCGATATAGGTATACTCTTTCCCTTGATTTGTTGTCTCTGCACCTTATACCTTAGGATGGTATTTGTTATGCTTCACACTTCCTCCATCCTTATTGATAATAACTTGGTTTTAAGTGATTTCACGATTACCAATAGGGTTAATCATATGTGCTTCAGGTAGCTTAGTTAAAGTAATGACTTTAGGAACTTCAGTTACTTCTAGGTTTGAAATTATATGCATATCATGCATTAGACTCCCTAAGAACTTCTTAGGGTTAGGGATTCTTAAATTGGTTGTAGCATTATGGATTATCCCTAGTGGAAGAATTAGTGACATTAATTGCTTCAGTCTTATATTTTAGCCCTTTCTCTAGCTCAATTTGACTTTTAAGAGTGATTTTTTATATAGGCTTCCAAATCCTAGCTTCAATGGTTTTATTAGGTTTCTAGAGGTAAGATAAAGATACATCAGAGATTATCAAGCCCCCATTTTCATCTGGTTTTTGAATACTTAGTGTTTTAGGTAAAGCTCTTTCTTTCTTCACTTCCATATAAACTTTGACATAGTCTACTCTCCTCGAGTTAGTTATATGTTCGTCAAAGAAAATTGTCTTAGTAAGAGATAGCTAAATAATTAAGACTAGTAGTAGACTAATACTTAAAAGGTATGTTTTAAAATATGTATCCATTTAGGCATTTCCAATGCCAAGGACTTTTCTCCAGTATATTCAATAATCATGAGGTATCATAGAAAAAATAATCTTCCATTATTATGGGTGTTTGTTTTAAACCCATTTTCCCTATTCAGACTCAACCTAATTTTTAATTTAAGGAAACAATGATCTCTTATTTAAGAAATATGCAACCAAAGTTATTTTCCGTCTAATAGTTCTTGCTTTAAGGACTTTTAGAGGTTGCATAACAAACTAAAGTGACTAAGTCCCTAACTTGAGGAATGAATATGAATTTGTCTTTAGGTTCATGGTCACCTATATCCTAAGTTTAAGATTTGGCTATCAAGTTTTGGTTAGAGGAATATTTTGAAGGAGTGGATGTCAAGTAAGAACTAATGGTAGCACAGTGGCATTCAAAGAGAGAAGAATTGCAGAAGGAGATTTATAAAAATAGAAGTAAAAAGGGGGTTAAATGAGTAGAAGATGTCAGAAGCAGGGGAGCAAGAACCTCTATAGCCAAACTTAGAGTAGAGATAATAGAAAAGGGTATAGGAGCTTGAAATATTGATAAGAAAGGAGAAGGAATAAAGGGCTTATGTAAAATATTATATAAGAAGAGGGAAGCAACATCTATTTCCTATGATTATCATTGAAGGAGGGAGTAGCATTTGGAACCTAAGCTGGTTGCATTTTAAAAGGGAAGGATAATAGTTTTAGGCTTAGCTAAAAGGAAAGGAAATAGTCATTAGCTAAATAACTTTGACCCGAACCAAAAAAGGATAAGCAGGCTTCGCGAGAGGGGAGAGGGTTTTTTTTCTTACTAGATTAAATGCCTGTTTAGTTTTCACTATCTCACATTTAAAAGGAATTAACATACTTGCATAATATGGTTATTACTACTAAGACCACCAAAAGAAAAGACTATAAATGCTTAAAATAAAATGTCATACAATACTACATATGTAAATGAAATAAAAAATTCAAAATTGCAAAAGATACACAACCATTTCCATAGGCTTGTATTAATTACATGTAATCTATAATGGTTCTTTGATCATGTATCTTCCATTAAATGATTAGAATTATTGCCAAAATTTGTTGAATATTGTTTAGATAAATGAAACTTCTTAAAAGTTGCTCATGCAATATTTTCCATGATAAATGCTTCTTCCATTTGCAGTATGTTATATCGTGAAGTTAAATAATGATGAGACAATGTCAAAGTAGGAATAATATCAAAATGATTTAGAAGTCAAGGAAAGTTGATATAGATGAAAATGTTTTCTTTTGATAGAGAAAAATAAGCTAAAAATATATTACAAGTGTAAAAAGCAGGGAAAGGGGATGGTAATAGTGATTATGATAGTTGTTGGTATTAGAGTTGTAACTACTTTTTAGAGCTTAATTAAGAATATGTTACTTTTCTCTCTCTTCTCTTCTCTTCTCTTCTTCATTATCTATTGATCTTTAAATAACTTAATTCCTAAATTTTAAGAACCTTAATTCAATTCTTGAATATTAGTCTACTAACCTTATAGTTAACGGGCACATGGTAACCATTTATTTATCAAAGTTATCCCTCTTCTTTGTTTGGTGCTTAATTTTGTCATTTTTGTTTTCTCTAAATGGTCACTACATTAGAACTCACACCATAGTTTGGTTCTTGCTGGGACTCCTCTTTTACATCAAAACTTGTATATGATATGTTGGGCATAACCAGTAGACTTGATTAGTCTAGTGATGTATTTAGTTGCATTATAAATTGCCTTATATGAATGTGCTTTATCCATCTCATTGCATTTTAAATACGTGTTAGCAAGAGCAGTAATTAAAAGTTATTCCCTTTCAAACTATTTTTTCTTACCTACTTATGAATCCACTCTTTCGACCAAATTAATAAGTACTATACTATTCTAGTCAATACCAATTGAAATGTGTCAAATTGGTCAAACAATGATATTCATCATCTAGTTTTTAAATCTAGTTAAGGTACCGGCTAGTATTAAGACTAAATTGATATATTTGTCGTTATTGCTTGATGCCAGGTTAAATTCACTGTTCTTTGCCTTTTTTCTTCTCCATCATTGTCAACTGTCTGTAGTTCATCCATATTTATCTATTTGAAGAGAATAACATTTTCACTCCAAGATAAATATGCGTGTAGAAGGAAATTATCAAAAAAATCTATTATTAATATTTCTATTTTTGTGTTCATTGTTATCAGGATAAGCTTTCATGGTTTATAAACTTTATGTCATTATTGTTTAAGAAATCTATAAAAATATGCTAAATGATATAAGGAAAATGACTAGTGTGAGAGATATACTTAGGTGTATGGTGTGAAAGTTTGGATACATATACTATTTTAATGGTTGGAATTATTCATTATTCCCTTGTTAGATAACCAAATAGTTACAATTAGATATTAGAGAATTAGACATTTTAATTAAAATTACTTTCAACTTTAATCTTTAATAGAGTTTCTCTTTTCATTGTTATTAATGAACTGATTTGGTTATAATTTAGTAAGTTCGCTAGCAACCTAATTTAAATGAGTTTTAATTTTGGAAATACTCAAAACAAAAAACTGAGTGATGTTAAGTAGAAATCTAATTAAAAAACCAACAAGTATAACTATTGAAGTTAGAACAAACAATTTCATATGTTTAAGAAATTGAAAGACTATAAGGAAGAAGGATGAAATATGGTTAACAATTATAATTGTGACAGTTGCTTTCTACCTTAAAAGTATATATGAACTAAATTAGAAAGTTTTAAATATAAGAATGAAATGAAACATATTATTTTGGTATAATTAAAAAGTTGACATCCTAAAAGATAATATTATTTTACTATTATTTGCTAAACTTTATTTTAATTTGAAATTATCGTTTTACTTTTACATATGTTTACATTTATTTTTATAAATAAATAGAGGAAACTTCAAATACTCTTAACTATTCAACCTCTTTAAAAATGATTAACTTGGACTTATACAAGATTAGATCCTGGAATGAAGAATGATACCATATGTTCAAATTGTGACAAAAACTTGAAAAGTAAGGAAATCACCAACTAAAGAGACATTTAGATAGGATCAAATATGTTGTGTAACCTTATAATAAAGTTAGTCATGATCTAAAATGATAGATGAAAACTTTGCTTGAAGAGTATTAGAATGAAAAAGAAAGAAGAAAAAGATTGAATTATGAAATTAGAAGTGAAAGTTCATTTTTGAGAATGATACTAACAATATTGAAGTTGGCATTCCTACCTAAAAAAAGATATTATTATAATTGATATAAGGAAAGGAAGATAAAAAAAGTCCTGTTTTCCTTCACAAACAATATTGGATCTTAATATTTAATTCGTAGGGCATTATAATTAAAAGAAAAAATCATAATGTGAAGATTAAAGTGAATCACACGTTATTACAGTGCTTATTATACGATATATGAATGCACAAGAAGGGGGGGTTGAATTGTGTATTCCCTTTTTTGAAAAACCTTCAAAAACGTTTTGTTAAAATAAAAACTTGTTCTTTTCACACGAACTACTGCAAATCAAAGTTAATCGTATTCTTTGAAAACTTGTTTGAAAACTAAGTAAAAACGAAACTTTGAACAATAAGAGAGATGAGGGTAGAGAGAAGTTGACACAGTAATTTTTATACT